>JAAEAF010009659.1:0-34900 GCA_011037195.1 Triatoma infestans
TCGTAATGAGGTACGAACAAAGCTACCTCAAAAATTAGACGAAGCACTTTCGTATGCCAATGCCCTAAAAGAAGTACAGGCTTCAGAAACAAACGCCACAGTTTTCACTGTCACTATGAAAACTTCTAATCCATCACAATTACTATATATATGATTTACTAGTAATTATATATGTAGTATGTCTGTACTATTATATGATTACTATTAAAGCAATTATATATATTAATTAACTTATATATACTATTAACTACATAATAGTTTTGAGCCCCCCCCCTCCGTTCCATATAAATAAATTTTATAATCTGTATATAATATATAGGTCGCTGAACTCAATGGCATATATATATTATGGAACATTAAAAAAAAAACACTTTTTCTTATTTAGGGGTCCTCAAAACACGTATTTACAATAAAAAAAACGCAGGAAACTGAAAAAAATCTGTTCGGACCAAAAATCACTTTCGGTCAAACGATTTTCTTCAAATTCCGAATTTTGCCAACATATTTATTTCTAATTAATATTGTATAGACGATAGAATCGTATTTTAAATTGAAATTGCACAATAGAGGAGGCCATTGTCTCCAAATGAATTTTCCCAGAGAAATGTTTCAAACAAACATTGTATCTATTTACATTTGCAGTTGGTACATCAAGTTTAAAGAAAATTGTTGGAACTATTTTCTAGAAAATCGCAAATAAGTGCAAAATCCATTCGGTAAAGCGGGGGGTACCCCCGTCCGGCTGACGATTTATTCTACTGATTATAATTCAAGATAATAATTTTTCTCTTACGAGTAATAAGAGATTTAAAAGAAATTTATTGGATTGTTTATGTGAAACAGTATTATAGAAATGGTCATTGCTCAGTGTTATTATATTGCCCGGTTATTGCAGCACACTGTACTACACTCACTTCTAGATTTCATCATCATCAACCTCCTTATGTTCTGTTTATTTCAATTTGTAAATGATCTTTAGAATAGATCAAACAATATAATTGGGGTAAATAATGAAATTAACTAAACATAGCAATGTTGCATGAAGGTTAGGTTAGCTAGCATTATTACTGAACTATTTAATTTCCGGAACTTTTATTTCTTTGTTTAGTATAATTGATTGTAAACATAATAGTTACATCACTGAATATATACGATTACGAAACTAAACGAATGAATTTATGATGTATTTCACTAAGAATGACAATAAACATTTTTATGAGTAGAATGACTAATAATTTAATCGATTTTATAGTTTTAGTTTTAAAAAAAAATTATAATTTAACCATTTTAAATAAATGATTCGTCATGTGCATTGCCGAACTTTTTTTTTTTCTATAAAAATAGTCTTCATGACTATTAATAAGATATCCTTAAACTCCAACGCCCCCAAGCATTCTCTTGAGAGGGGTGCCCTCCCAAATATTCGAAACCCAATATTTACCGACCTTATTTAATACAATTTAATTGATATATTTTCTTATAAATAAAATGTCACTCAATATTCCCCACCAAATCTCAAAACACGTATTTCCGGTGAAAAAACAAGTACGAAATTTGACTGGATCGCAGTACTTCCTCTTGCAACTCTCAGAAAGAGAAAATAAAAATGTACAGAATCAAGTCCGCCTTAAATTTTATTTAGATAAAAATTTATTAATTAAATAAAGGAAGATTTTTCAAATTTTATAATACTGAACCACCCTCTGCCTATTCAGTTTATATTTTTTTTTCTTTTACTATTCTTATCGTGCCAATATCTACTCTCTCTTACTCCTAGTAACAGAAGTATTGTGATCGTGTCAAATTTCCGAAATTGAGTTTCACCTGTTTTGTGGCGATTTTAGCAGATGGGCTGAATGTGTGAACTAAACATCTCAAAAATGAAAAATCGCAGGAACCTCAAAACTTGTTGATAATCAGCTTTTTATTTTATCTGTGGGGAGACACGTCAGCAAAGTTTCGGCCAAAATTCGGTAACCGCAAATGATCTTTGATTGTATGGTTTTTAGTTCAGTTTCTTTCATGATTTTCCCGGAAAGCACCAATGATTGTTTTTAAACTTGGAACAGTAAAGTTATACATAATGGGCTTATAACTTTTTATTAGATATATTTTTCTTGGGAAATTTGTTTTTAAAGAGGGTCTTCGGTTAGGAGGCTGTGACTTTAGACTTCCCTGGAAGTGGAATCTATGGTTCCACTAAGTATATATAATATTTATGCTCAGCTAAACTTTGTTTACCAATTCCAACCTCAAGATAGTTTGTTAGTTAGATCTCTGCGAAATACAGTTGAGAATTGTATGAGGATTTCGCGCCAGATTATTTTTCCAGTTCACTATGAACTAATATTTCAAATTGAACAAAATACTATTTCCCGATTTTCAAACACAAAAAATCTGGTATGAAATATTCAGGCGACTTTCTCATACTTCCCCTTCTACAGTTATATATACAATGAACCGAGGGTGGGGGGGTGGACAAGGGCCATTCTAACAACCGAGGCAGGTACAGAATTATTACATTGTAGAGAGAGCGCGAATAATATTCAACACATTGGAATTTTAACGCCACAAATTACGATCTAATCATCTAAAATAAATTTGTTCAGAGAAAATGTCACAAATAATAGTGATTGGTCTATATATCTGTCCAGTTAGTATTCCAAGTTTCAAGGAAAATCGTTCCAGTCGTTTTCGATAAAATTCCCCCCAAAAATACCAAATCGGTATTCTGTAAAGTTGCACCTCCGATTGGCCGATTTTCTTCAAAGTTGGGATTCTAGCAATATTTCTAATGTATATTAATATTATACAGGTGGCAGAACCATGCACTGCACTGAAGTGGTACTTAACGCTACTGTTCTCCAGAACTCCCAAAACGCAATTTTTCTGGGAAAGTGCCTTAAATAGAAGTGATGAGGTATTTGTGGGTAATGTTTGTGCAGATAGTATACGAGTACTGTACTCGTTGTGGCCGTTTTCGAGAAAGTCGCGAAAACTGAAAAATAAAATTAAGGTCACATTTCCGGTTGATGGATTTCGTCCGAAACCTTCGTGTCAAACGGAATACCAAGTTTGAGCTTCCTAAGATTTTACGTTTGTGTGATATTTTTTTTACATCATACACATCCAGACTATTCTTTCAGAAGCTGAAAACATGTATTCAGTGTGAAAACGCAATTTCGAAACTTTGACTCGATCGCATCACTTTCTTAGAAAAGATAGTAAAAATATAGGAATCACAATCTGTATTATAACCCATGTAAGCCATATTTGATTATTATTATCATCTCCAAAAGAGATACATGTGAATTATAAAATGTCTTTTGCCAGACCAACTGACTTGTCAGGTGCATCCCTAGTATTGTTACCTGGGTTTATTAAACAGGACCCTTATGGACCTTTTGTTATGGAGGGCTTTATCTATTGCCGCGCTACACGCAGACAGAACTAAAATAATATTACATTTCGTTTTGTAAACTATAAGCACAATAAATATTATATTGTAAGCTCACCTGTGATTGAGAAACTTTTCCAGTAAATTCATAATAATTACAGATAGATGAAAATATTAACAAGGTATTCATTCAATAGAACTAGAGATGTAACAACTGAACTATACGTGGCGTACACAAAAGAGAAAGGTGTATCCTTTTCGAAAGGCATGGTGACTTCCATGCATGTATATATACAGGTGGGGGAAACACCTGTCTCCCAACAGTTTATTATTTAGTAACGGAAATTAACGAATTATTACGGAATCTAACGAATCATAATTTTTTTGGATGAAAATATAAAAATGGAAAAATATGCCATAATTTTCTTAATCCACGTTTTCTCAGTGAACTAATTAGTGAACACGGTTATTGCCTACATTTCAAACTTTTTCTCTTCTTGTAGGCCTTTCTTCCTTAGAAGAAAGAAGTGTCAGAAAAGTGGCGTCTTGTAAGTAATATGTTTGTTTATCGTTCAAATTAGCATGGATAAAGACCTTCAAGAGCAAAAATAAATTAACGAATGGTTTGAATGCGTATGTTTGTATTTTGAAAAAAAGATTAAATAAAATTTCTGTGAAATACTGCTGAAGTGGCACTTTAATTTTCTCCTCAAGGACTCGCCGAAGATCAATTCAATTTTCCAGAAAACAGTTCAGGAGCTGTAGAAGTTTCTGGTGGCTAGTGCCACTTAAGGCTTCTCACAATTTATGGTCCATCATATTTAGAAGATCAGGGTAACTAAATATCAGTGTTAGCGCATTAAAATTGGAAGTGAGTGCCCATTAGCTGCTCTATTGATAAACAGAGTAAACTACTAAAAATTGTTAATGGTTAATAATTGTTCTATGTTGTGAGAGTTAGAGACATTGAATCATATTTTATGACGACTATGTTCAATAATAACTACGATTATGTTCGATAATAACTACGACTATGTTCGATAATAACTACGACTATGTTCAATAATAACTACGACTATGTTCAATAATAACTACGACTATGTTCAATAATAACTACGACTATGTTCAATAATAACTACGACTATGTTCAATAATAACTACGACTATGTTCAATAATAACTACTAGTATTCTCTTTTTTAATGTTTTTTGTATCTTATTATTGTATAAATGTAATTAACAATTGCAGCATTTTTACAGAAGAATATATTTATTATAGTTCATTGGATTGGGAATCAAGTAACAGTTGTAATAGAATAAGTCAAATTCTACAAAAAAATGAACATACAGAAACCATATTTTCAACTTCATTAATCGTGATATACAAAAATATTAAAAAAAAGAAAAAAGAGAATAATGTTTAATTGTCAAAATGAGAGAATGATTATGAGAATTGTGTTTTGTTAAAATAAAAACCGGACATTGAGGTGTTTGTGTTTCCAAAATCAGTGCTGTCATGGTGACTCATCCTGTGGGCAATAATAAAGTTTACGTCTTATCCAGTTTACATTTTGGCCTGTTTTATTCATTTAATGTTTATAGCTAAGTTTTATTCGAAAATATATTTTTAAAATGGCAGCAAAATTTTTATAATTGGGTACTGGGAAACAAATTAGACTATCTGGGGAAATGTCTACATAGAATATTATTGCAACTCAATTGATTCATGAAAAAGTTTTCTATATGAAATGCCATCGACTCTATTCATTAGAGAAATAATATAAATTGTGCTACTGATATAACGCTTATTATATTATTCCAATAATTTTACTTTCTTCAGTAGTTTTACAATGAATAGCAATAAATATATCAAAATAGCAAATTCCAGCAGATAAAATTTTTTATGTTATATTAAATTTAGAAATTGAAAGTCGCAATTTTAGATTTTTTCTGTAAAGGTGTTGCATCTTCAGAAAATAAGTTGAAAGAAAAATTAAAACTGATCCTTTAAATTGAAAATGTAAATTAACGTTAGTGACCTTCAGATGGCAATACTTACTCTGTAGGATCATGATAAATTAACAGTTTAAAGTTACACAAAATTGCCACCAGATGCCGACACTTAGAAGTAATTCATTACAAATATAAAAAAAAGTTATGTTTGGCCGTTGTTAATGAAAGAAACAAAAAATTAGTTGGTTGGGGCCAAAGGAAAAACTTTTAAAGATATATCAGCCAACTAATTTTTTTCTTGTTTGGAATTCATTATAGATTGTCTACCATCATTTTTTGATGTTTATAAATACCGATATTTGCAATATATGTAGGTAAATGTGTTGTTCAGAGCGAAAACAAAAATAAAATCAATAGGTTTTATAAAATATAATTTGCTATAGCATAAACAAAATACATTCTTCCGGTTATAGAAGTAAGTGTGGCATTTGTTTGTTAAATTCCAGAAATATTTTAGATGAAGGTGAATTTTTGGAAAGCAGTAATATCCTTGAAAGTGAAAAACTGCAGTAAGTTTTTTGATATTTTTTTCTTTTCATTAAAAGACAAAAGGCCCATCAAATTCATCAAACTGATGTACAACTTTAATCAATTTTTTTTTTGAATTCGTAATTTCTCTAAGTGGGAAAATTTGAAACATTTTTCCGGGGAAATAAGGCTTTCTCTTTCATGCGATTATAACATGCAAGTTTTATTGACAGTAAATGCATGGCGAAAAAACAACTTTGAAGGACATTCTACGGTTTCTAGGGATAAGAGTAGAACACAAGTAAAGAGTATTTTAACGCAGTTTATACCCTTTTCCTTATCAATCGCAGTATTTGTTATTAGGAAGTAAAGGAATACTAAGACAGAACGTTTCTGATGTATCTCAGATTTATTTTTATTGTGTCTAAATCAATGTTACATTGAATGTATGATATTTATGGAATTCTATCAATATTTTTTTAGTTTTTGAACTTATTTTATTAAGTAGGAGATTACAGTAAGGAAAATAATTAATTAGAGAATTAAAGTATATGTAATTATCCTGTTTTCTTTCTTAAGAAATCATGAAAATTCCTTTATTTCTAATGGGGAAAAATAAGCAGCTAAAATGCCTTTCTGTATAGCACAAAAGTGGTTTATTTATGTTCAAAATATTTGTAAAACCAAATTAATTAGATACTAATTTTATTTTTAGTCTTCAGTGGTTTATTTTGGTATCAGTTTATACATAATTACATAATATACTTTACACTGAGAGAACAGAATAATAAAGTGCAACAAAATACAAAAGAATACAACAAAAGAAACTCTCTATCTTGTTTAGAGTTCCATAAAGTGTATTTAATTAACGACAATTGCAAATGTTTATTTATACATATATTATTTTTTTTATTTTGTTTAATACAATTTACTATATTTTTTATTTATTTATTTTAACTTAATTTATTTTTTATTTTTAACTTAAACACTACCACTCACTATCACGCACTAAATTGTTTAAAAAAATAAAATAAACCAGTCCCATATTATCGTGCATAAATCTCTTCCAGATCATCCCGCCTTTCCTGTTATTTGCTCTTCTCATCCAGTTTACACCAGCATCTTTCACTACATTGTCAGACCACCTCTTTTTCTGTCTATCTGTTGCCTTGAAATCTGGCCACTTGCCTTGGCCATTTTCATTTCAATCTTTTAACATATCCTCCAGCCGGTCTTCTTTCTAATTTCCTCACAACTAACCCCATCTTTCTCTTCATCCCCAACATGCTTCTCTCCATAACCCTTTAGATTACTATGAGGCGCTGAAAGAATTTTCCCCAGAATTGTCCAGGTTTGGCATCCGTAAGTTAGACATGGCAGAATACTGCACTCCCACAACTTTGCTTTCTTCCTAATATTCTATAGAATAACTTTTAAATTTGAATAGTTTTTCCTTTGTTTCCAGCCAAGCAATATTTCGATTGTTTTATAACAAGTTACCATTTAGTGATAGTCCAGTTTCATGTCTTCCTCACTATTGGAAAAAAAACTTAGAAATAAACAGAAAAGTTAGAAATACGTAGTGAGAAGGAACGGCCAAACGTAACTATTATTTATGTTAGTAGCATATAGGTAAATTTTTATTTTATTTAAAGGCGCATCAATGCTGTTGTGATTGGATCCCGGAGCCTTCTCAGTGCCGGCCTCCGAGCAGGGTTCTCTCGTTACAGACAAACTGCCAATCACCTGACAGTGAGCAGTAAGAGGCCCCTAGGAAAAAAAAAATCTCAGGGCAGCCCTGCTGAACTTCATCCCGGGACTTCCGCGTTCTAGTCCAGCGCGCTACCACTGAGCTAATCCCTTCCCTAAAGTGGTAATTTATCAAATAAATTCGTAAAAATAAAATCAAATCAAATTACCTTAAATTCTCAAATCCATTACGTTTTTATTAACAGTTTATTTTGTTTCTGAAAGGAACCAGCACAACAAACGTTGTCATTTCGAAATCTGCAGTTACAGTTATCTCTGTAGATCAAATTTAGAACATTTAAAAATAAATGTATACATATATGACATTCATATTGTTGTTTTCTACAGGACATGTAAATTTGTGTATTATATATTTTTTAATTAAATAAAATGTATGTACTGGTAAATAGCATAATTGAAATAATTGATATTAAAATTTATATAGGTATATAATAAATTATATATATATATATACGAACTGCTACCACTTTTCAGAAAAGTCGAACATTGAAAATGTTTTATTGGTGTTTATAATGTATTTTTAATTTCACTCATTATTTCTATATGGTACAGAGTCAGCTCCTGTAACCTTATTTTACCCCTAGTGGTAATTAAAACTATGCTCTAAACCGAAAACACCTTTTTTAGGAGTCATTCAACCCCCCTCCAAACAACCCCCTTTCACCAAACGTAATATCACTTGGCGTGACGGTTTTTACCGAATATGTCCTGGCAATAAACTATTTCAATTTAAAATTAAACAAAAAACCAATTGTTTATATCCAATATCCTACAAAATTTAAAATCCGCATTTATTCAAACATTAAACAATTCATAATTGCATACCGTCATTTTATAAAATAAAGTGTCCAATAAATATTTAATTGAAAAATTAATACTCTCAACGACGAATTTTTGGGGCACCTGGTGCGAAGGTCCCACCAAATATGATAAAAAAAAAATGAAAATATGAGATTACAATTAATTGAGGAAAAGGATGGAAAAAAATTACAAAACTTAGTAAAATATAAGGTGAAATGAAAAAATTTCTAATTTAGAAAATTCTGTAGAAAAAAAAAATAGAAATTAGCATCCAATATTATCAAACATACTCAATAATCTCAATGTAATGGATAAACTAAAAAATGTTTATAAAATCGGCCGCAAGATTGCAGCATTTTCCAGGGTAGTCAAAATTGAAATAAACGTGAACTTTTATGGACAATTTGAAGCACTAGATAGATACTTCACGTTTTGCTGTCAAAAAATCTAGTGTGAAACACACACAACTTTCTCTTACTGCAGTATACAAAACTAACGTGAACTTTTATGGACAATTTGAAGCACTAGATAGATACTTCACGTTTTGCTGTCAAAAAATCTAGTGTGAAACACACACAACTTTCTCTTACTGCAGTATACAAAACTGTTATTGACATATTTGGTAGTTAGTACACCAAATTTAATGAAAATCGCATAAACTGAAAAAAGCACATCTGGTTTACTAATTTTCTTGAAACTCGGAATTTTTGTCAATCTATTTATTTCTAGTTAATTTTGTCTAGCTGGTATAATTGTATAATCGACTAAGATTTAGAGAGAAACCTAACCCTACCCTCTCCCAAAAATGCCATTAAATGAATTTTCCCTGAGAAATGTTTCAAATATAAGTTGAGCTCTTTGTTTATGTAGTAGATATAACAAGTTTAAAGAAATCGTTGGAGCCATTTTTGAGAAAATCGCCAAAAAGTAAAAAAAAAAAAAAAACATTCAGTGAAATGGTACTTTCGGTTGAGGAATTTTGACATTTCCCATGGTGATACCTAAACGGAACATCAAGTTTGAACTGGGATTTTTCGTTTTGAGCTGGAGTTCATTCAGAGAGACCATTTTCTAAAAATCACTTTTTTGGAATCAGGAGACCGCAGAATGTGTATTTCCGTTGAAAACTCGATTTCGAAAGTTTGACACTTATAATATTTATTAGGAGTAAGAGGAAGTAAAAAATAGGCGTCACTTACTTTATTACAAATTCTTGGATTGAAAATGATTCCGATTATGTTTTATTTAATTATTTTCTAAAGCCTCTTAGGATCCCTGGTTGCAGTGCGGCTCAGAACAAGCGCAACTGCTGTATAAGGTTTCGCTCTCAACAGGGCCCCGAATTACGTGCTTACCTAAATAATACAGTAATTACTCATTAGAAAAAAAATAGTTATTTTTTTAAAAACTGTTTTTGGTAGGTTAAAAAATAAAATGTTGTTTGTCGGGACCCAGGGTCCCAAAAAAGTGATTTCTAGAAAATGATGTGTGTATGTATGTGAACAGCATAGTTCAAAAAGGAAGAAACGCAAAAAGTTTAAACTTGATATTTCGTTTAGGTACCACCATGGATCTATCAAAATTCCTCAACCACAAGTGTCATTTCACTGGATTTTGTTTCACTTTTAGCGATTTTCTCAAGAATGGCTCGAACGATTTTCTTTAAACTTGGTATATCAACTACCAACTGTCACTTTTATTTGAATTTCCTTCTTAATGTCATCTAACCAGCTCATTAATTGCAGAACTTTCTTCCACTTCTAGCCAGGGGTCTATTTAGTCAGAACCTTCTTAGTCTAGCGTTGGTTATCTCTTCTAGGTATACGACCAGCCCGTTCCCATTTTAACTTCTTGTCAAATTAACGTATTATTTGTCGCCAAAGTGTGATAAAGCAAACACATCTCGGTTAAATATAAAATTTGCTTCACATAGAAATTAATTTGAAATTAAAATTAAATTAATTGAATTTTAAATTCAAAAAATTGCATAATTTCACTCAGTGAAAACTATTCTTATCTACCAAAATGAAATATATTTTAAGTTAGGGTTACTCTTTTGATATCTCTAAGAAATGCCTTTACTCTACAGCGCAGAAATCCTTTTATTTAAAACTGGGCTTGTGTACTTGTTGTTATGTAGTGGATCTATGCGGCTACAAAGCCACTTTCTAAATGGTCTACAAAAGAAAAAGATAAAATATGTGTGTGTGAAATCCAAACAGTTGCCACTTTTATACTACCTTTTACGCATGATATATGAGTGTTGGGATAATCAAATGGTTGTACCAGATAGATAGACACATCAACGTCAATATTCAAGAAAAAATATTAGTCTATTTCCTCAAACGGGACTGAATAGTTGTAATTATCCAACAAGTAAATCTTTCAAAATTTTACCATGTTTAAAATTTTCTGTTAAGGTCTTTTGTATAAAGATATTTTTACATTACTAGGAGATCCTATTAGCTGACTTAATTATGTTTAAGTGACATTTACAAATGGAGACTCAACACAATTTTATTAGGAATATGAAATTCATGCAATTCAATTTTTTTTTTTTTTTACATCATAAAAATGCAACTCACATGATACGAAGATTGAATGGTGTTGTATTTGAAATATCATATCTATTGTAGATTTTAAATGATCCAATTGAACACTCTTCTTCCTTTATTTAATATATAGTTTTTAATAATTTCTCAAGTTTATGCTTTTGTTAGTGTTTAACAGTTTGACACTCATAATGACATTTACCGTCATCGCCATGAAGGAAATTGATTTTTCTCATATTTCAATCAAATTATAAATATTAATAAACCATGGTCGCTATAGTTAATTCCATACAGCTAAGATAGGTTCAATTTGAGGATGAAATTCAATACCTACTATTAATAACTGCAGGAGATCTCGAGGAGCGGTCAATAAAAATTACACTGTTTTAAAAACTTAATCCTTTATTGACCGCTCCTCGAGATCTCCTGCAGTTAGATCAGTCGAGAATCTTTATTATCACCTACTATTAATCAAAATCATATGGTAGGTAAACAAAATTTAAATGTACCATCACCATATAAATTTTTTTAACTTATTTATTGAAATTATATAGAAACTTTTTTTTAAAGTTATTGAATGTGATTTCAGTAATTAGGTATAAAGAAAATATTATAATTTGATAGAATCTGATAAATAAAAACTCGGGATTGTATTTTCTGACATCTTTTACTTCCTTAATATTCTAAAGAAAACATTATAAAAAAAATGTGCCGATTTGATTGAGAGCAAAATAGAAAGTTTTCAAAATGAATGGTTTTGTATTTTATAGTAACTGGTTTTAAAAGACAAAGATCTGGTTTTAAAACGCTATTTTTATATGCAAGGCTCATTTCTAAGAGGTGCGTCCGCACTAGCCAATTGATTTAAAATCTCTCTTTTTTAAATTAAATTTTAGTTTGATTTAAAAAAAATATCAAATGAAAATATAAAAAAAACATTTGGGTGTTATTTCTATTGAGATAAACTTCAAATTCTTCTTATTAATATCTACATAATTTAAATATTTATATAAATCATGGCATACTATCATAAAATTAAAAAAAAATATTGATTTTTTTCTTTGAAATAATTTTTATTGAAACTAAAGGAAAAGATTTTATAAAATATTTCACTAAAAATGTTCAATTGATGACTGATTCTCAACGGCCTCCGTGGCGCAATCGGCTAGCGCGTTCGGCTGTTAACCGAAAGGTTGGTGGTTCGAGCCCACCCGGGGGCGTTATATTTTTTTTTATATTATCCTAGCCATTTTTTGTCGACTATTGTAAAGGATAAAATGGACTTATCTTGTACTGATTTTTTCCGCTTCTTTTTTTATTTTTTAATTAAACATGCTTTTCTAATTTGTTGTAACATGTGCCGATTTTTCGTAACTGATGGTTCCACACAATATTAAATATTTTATGGCGAATTCCTAATTCCAATGTTATGATCCATGTTTATTATATATATAATAATTAGCAGAGGGCCAAAAGGGACCAGTCTTTCTGATTTATTAATCTTAGAGGTAGGTATACAAACAATCTCTTATCTCAGAAAATGTTTTTTTTATTTGTACTTATTTTTTAAAAATAATAATTTTGTACATTTACGACAAACAGTTGAAAGGCAGTGCAGAATTGTTCGTTCTTTATTGAAAATCAAAATGACACTTGTTGGTAATTGTCATAGCAGTATGACTATGCTAAAATGTCGAAACTGATTCCCACTTGATTGAGGATTTCTCAATTTTTAAAATTATATATAATGTATGTATTATATACAAATTCATTATTATATATGCATATAAATTCCACACATATATATATAACTCCATATTTTAAGGAAGTTTGAGAGCAGAATTAAGTGTGAAACACGGTTCTCTGCGAAACTTTGCTATAATAACCTTATAAATATTCAACAACTTGTTTCTTTTCGCTTTTCTAATTGACTGATTAGGAGGGCAAAGCTGGGGGCTGTTCTGTAATTTAAGGGGATCCACAATAGACCTCAATTTGTAGGTCGCAGTGGAATGAGGCTCCCCCCCCCCCGATTCTATTCTATTCTTCTAATTGAAGTTCATCTTTGGATGAACGGATAAATCACTTACCCGTTTGATAGTCCTGTCTTCTTATCAAGATAACTCAACATAGTTTCAAGAGATTACTAGTTATATTCTGAGCGGATGTTGAATTGTATCCAATTCCTCAACGGGATGGGCAATTTTATCTTGGATGCACAGTGCACGCAAGGCATGTGTGTAATGAGAAAACGGATGAACGCCCTGAGAAAGTTGAACAGAATCAACCTTTTTACAGGTCTAAAGCTTTACTGCAATGTTCTCAGGGCAGCGACAAAAACTGGGTTCGCAAGCAATCAGAGAATGCATTAGGAGACCTTCGCAGAAGTTTACAACAGGCCTGCACAACCAAGGCCGCATGACATTATATTTTATAATAGATCTGTCTGAAGAAGAGACAGGGTTCCAAGTCCTCTATTATTGATAGTTCAAGAGCGAGATTCTTCGACTAGCGATGAACCACGGCGACGAAGTATACTGAGGCCCCTCTCAGGTACCTTAATAGCTTGTGAGCATCAAACTATGTATGCGCTCTGAGCAAATAGTTAACTTACGTTAATAGTTGGTGGGAGGGCATTTTACAATAGATTCTTCTAGTCGCGGTGTTGTGGTCCATTACGACCATTCTCCATTGTTTGTATGCTATAAATACTGTAATTGTAATGTTATTAATGGAATCCACTCAATAGCATTAATTACTTTAAAGTTCATTCCAATGATGCCTTTTATACTTTAGAGTGACATCATTTTACTGTGATTAAAAATATATTTATGTTATTCTGTACAAATGTACTCTCACACTGTTTCTATAAATTCGTAAGAAAATTGTATTAAGTTGAATTAAAAAAAAAATTTGGTGTGAAACCCTCATCGACTTTCTTTTACAGCAATTTACATTTAAGTGACAAATTTGTTCCAAACTTATATTTTTACTAAATGTTTGCTTGTCTTCAATTTTATATCACCTGGAGAATCTAATGACTTTTTTGATGACCCCCCCCCCCCAAATTCTTTAAATGAAGTTTCTCGGAAAAAAGTTCCCAATAAAAGCGATAGAGCTCTCTGTATTCATGGTTAGCATAACAAATTTAATTAAATCTACCGGTATTCTTATGGATAAAATCCTAGAAAACTGAAATAACTTCAGTAAAAAAACGCACTTACCGTCAACCTATTTTCTTCAAACTCGAATTTTGACAACATGTTTAATTTTTATAATGTCCAAACTTAACCAACTATTATATTTATGAATTTGTACAATTTCACAAAATGAAGAAAACAATCATTTCTTTCTCTTTGCCCATAACTTAATAACGCAAATAAACAACGAAGGTTAATTATTCTGAATAAAATAGCCATCTTAAGCAACAATATATATTTTGTTTATATTATTTTCTTGTAGTAAAGTAATATTCACAGAGATATTGTCCCGTTTATTTATTTTGTATAAACTTTAAAACAATGGCAATAACATATTGCTATTACATTCAATTGGACATTGCTCGTCACGGTCTTATGTTTACACTCCTCTTTAGCTACTTCGCCAGTAACCTCTTGCAACCTTTTTCCAGTGCCCGCTCAATCCACTCATTCAACATGTTTAGATGAGAAAATTGTATAATAAATTTAAGCAGCAATTCAGACGAAAACATAAGCCTGCTCCTCTCCCTTAAATCACCTTAAATGAATTTTCTCTGAGAAATGTTTCAAATATAAGTTGTAGCACTTTGTTTGTGTAGTAGATATAACAAGTTTAAAGAAAACTGTTGGAGCCATTTTTGAGAAAATCACAAAAAAATGGAAAAAAAACAGATTCAGTATAATGGTACTTCCGGTTGTGGAATTTCGAAAGATCCCATGGTAATACCTAAACGGAACATCATGTTTGAAGTTTCTGGGATTTTTCGATTTCGAGCTGTGCTGTTCACAAACATACACAGACCATTTTCGAAAAAACACTTTTTTAGACTCAGAGGACCTCAAAACGTGTATTTCCGGTGAAAAATCTATAATTCGTCACGATTACTAGCAGCAGAAAGAGAAAGTAAAAAGTAAGAGTAGTTTCAATTTTGGTATTGACTAAAATTGTTAATGTACGTTTAATTTTCATTGTATACATATTTATTTATAATAATTTCATATTTACTTTGCTCACCAAAGGGTAAATTTCTTCAAGAAGATTTTAAGAGGACGACTTAGAAGTATTGATTGCTATCATTCAATTAGTGAAACTAAATTTTATAGAACCTACTGGGATTTTTCGTTTTTTGAAATTCGCACATACATTACTACAACGGAGCAGTTTTCAAGAATTGGCAAGAAAACATAAAACATTATTTTCAAAAAAATGTATGATTATATCGAGAAAGCATTTAAACTAATATTTGACCCTGCTAAGTTATTACGACATGTTAAAGTATTATGACATAAGCGAACATTTAGTTTAGCAATAAAATGTCGAAAATGATGCCTTCAACTACCACTGAACTATAATTTTTTTTTAACCTTATTTACAAACCGTAATTCCACAATATTCAGAACAAATATATCTCATCACCTGGATTTATGTATGAAAAGTCATATTGCCATAGAAATTTTTTATAAAACAAAGTAAAGATGATTGTGAGGCATTAGAAATGATCTATTGAATATTTGATATAAGGAAGAAAGTTATTCTTTTGCAAATAACGTTAAATTTTCTGTTTTATATAATACTACGTTGAAGTAGATCTACAAAACTAGATTGCATGAATTGGTATCTATCTAAAAAGTGATTATGAATTTTTTTATATATTAGCAATTAAGCATACAAAATACATACCAATTATCCATCAAAATCTTATCATAGAAATTAGTTTTTCCTTGGAACGTTTACTCCATTCTAATTCTCCTATTCAATGTTAGATAATTAGAAAAACTTTTAAACTTAATCTGGCTTTCTCCTTGGGCACTCCAAAGATCAAAGAAAAGTAATTCATGTCGATTTGAAATTGAAAACTATAAAGGAATATGAAGTTGGTAAAAAAGTCAAAGCGTTTTTTGCCACTATCTTGCTCGGTCCGTCAACAGTTGGTAACAGCCTTAATGATGATTGTAATTTAAATCATTAAGTGCCTGATTAATTTATGTATTATAAGGACACATGTATCTGTGGATAATTATTTTGCTATACAATTTCTGTTGTTTATAACTTTAGATGAGAATTTTCTTCTTTTTTGTTAATAAGGTCATTCTTATAAAATGAATAAAAATTGATAAATAACAATTCAAACCAAATTTTTAAGTTGAAATTTGTTTCCAACATTCTCTAAATAGATGCAAGATCTCTAAAAAGATTCGCGTACCGACTAAATCAGTGGTCTATATCATCGCCCCTCTTCTTGATCACACAGAATTCTCGCGCCCCCCTGAATTTTTTTTATAGTTTGTTTTAAATACAATGTTTATATTGCAATTAATTTAATGGATCGCAAAACAATGTTCTATATTTTTTAATATTCTTAGCAGAAAAATATAGTCTTTATTATAGTTATTGTAATAGATATATTTAAAATGTCGAGAAAAAAAAAAAACATTATTTCAACATACCGTAACAACTCGAAACAGTCAACTTATAATACTATCCTTTTAAACTCATTTGATAGATTTCAAAGCAATAATATATATTTTGTATATTCTTAATGGAAAAATTAGATATTTATTATAATAGAACATCAAACAAACGCAATTAAATTTATCTTTAAAAAATACAAAAAGCAATAACATATTCAATACAACATAATACTATTTTTGTTGTGGTTGGTTCCGCACTGATACTATTTTATGTGATGAGTGGGCTTGTTTTTTTTTCAGATTCTATTCAAACCGAGGTATGACTTAAAAAAGTTGTCTGTACTTAAAAAAGATATTTCTGATAAAAGCTGATCACCCTCCTAGAGGGGTGGACATTGTTGACAAAGTCTTGAAAACGTAGTTCGGTTGTTAGGTGAGGAGTGCCTGAATATTACACCCCCGCAACAAAATCCTATCCTGATCACTATTTTTAACCACATTGCACTAATAAGTTTTGCATAGCAAAAGAATGTACATACTTAAATTTTAAGTGAGGTAATTTTAATCTATTCTGATTACTTTTGAAGCAATAATAATTATAAACATTAATCTATTTATTGCATACTATTCCATTCAAATGCAAACTTACTCAACAGAAAATACTTGGACTATTAAATCTGTGCAAAGTTATTCAGCATGTGAACACTGATATAATATGTGTTCACATGGGCCTCTGTAAATTATGTGTGGTGAGATCAAAAGAAAAATTTCATGTTAAAATATATCAATCTGATGTGATGAATGGAATTACACTATGGAAATTATTAAGTTCTCTTTGGTTTACGAAACTCTGAATGTCCGCCTAAATTATTTTAAATTTAATAGGACAGGGCCCTACTATTCCTTGAGTCGGCGTTGGCCAAGTCCACTGGGTCCTGAAATATTTATTATGGCTCCTTTGTGGTGTCAATATTTATACACAGAATAGTTTGTCTGTCAAGTATATAATGTGTGAATGTGTGCTGCGCTACACTATGCTTTTGTGTTCGCTAAACCCAAGTAATTTACCGTCAACTACCTCTGCAGGGCCTGTATGTATTGGATTTCTTGTCTTCTTGGGGTTAAGCTGGGATACTCGTAGAGTCACCAAGATACGTCAAGAAGTAGCTGTTGTTCATTTGCTCCTACAGAAAAAGTATTTATAATAACGTGATACGCGCTAATGACTTAGGTTGTCGATGCGCAACAAAAAATAATAAAAATAATGTGATGAGATTTTGCCCGATCCAGCAAAAATTGACTCTATCCTCAAAACTGGACAAATGCTCTGCTTAAATATATGTACAAATGTATACGAGACATCTGGCAAACCTACAAATAAACGATTCTATAAACGACCATAACCAATAAACGATATAGAATGGATTCTTTGTGTTTAATTGGACATATTTTCTTTTTCTTTTTTTCTGTTATATATAGAGGAATATGTCAGCAAAAAATATCACATGTAGATGCCCAAGCAGTAACACTGGAGTAGATCGTTTGGTAGAACAACTCAGATGTCGAAATTGGAAAAGATTATCCATATGCCCATTCATCAATTTTATCAGATGCTACAAAAGGAAACATCGTTGTAAATCGCTCCGTCAAATTGTGAAGTCAGTTGCATTGGTTATTATTTACTAAAGAGTTTAATCAAAAAAAGTTCTATTAGAATTTAAAATTAATAATAATACATGAATCAACTTTTATTGTTATTCTTTTAAGAGAACAGTACACTGAAATTTGAAATATTTATTGTGCGCCCAGGAGCCTTTTCATTTCACTCTCGGTCTACGTGCAGTGTTCTCTCGCTTCACACATCACTATCCGTCACCGAGTAGTGAGCTGTAGAGGCTCCTAGGAAGAGAAAATCAAAAGGCAATGCCAGATTCGAACCCAGGACCTCCGTAAGGGAGTCCATCACGCTATTACTGAGCTAATCCTTTGCCATGAAAAAACTTCACTGAAAAATATTAGAAAAGACTACTCTATAAAGATTTTATCAAATTTCGATCCAATGCCTTCCTGAAACTTGATGCAATAAAATGTTCTGCTTCTATTTTACATAATAATAATTTTTTATCTAAAAATTTTATCAAACGAACTCAACGAATTTCTTTGGGGACCATTAAAATTACGCCACGGACCTCCGGTTGCCAACCGCTCGTATAGATGACAGAATCGTATAGGTGATTTACAGAAGTAGCACTTTAGAAGAAGATCTAACTTCATATTTCACCCAAGGGCTCCTTAAAATAAAGTACTTTAAAAAAAATAATTTTAAAAGTAAAAGTTATAGTACTTTATATTATGTGCACTAGAGACATACTAAGTTTAAAACAAATCGTTGGAACCGTTTATGGAAAAAATAAAAATCTGAAAAATCTATTCACTATAGGGTACTATTTCCGATAAGAATTTTGAGCTTTAATTGTTAGATCTCCTGGCGATACCCAAACGGAATACCAAGTTGGTGATTCCTCTGATTGTTCATTTCTGTATGGTGCTGTTCACAGAGGAGAGGCAAGGAGAAAATCAGTTTCTTAAAAATACTTTTTCCGATTCAGGGAACAAAGAACATGTATTTTCTTGGACAACACAAATTCGATAAGAACACAATATTTTCTATTTTTTTTTAGATTAGAATTGTGTAAAGTAATTTTATGTTTATTTCCTAATAATATATATAACAGGTGTCTAATTATGGGTTTTTATACACAATAAATATATAAATTCCAATTTGAAACAAAAATTGTATCGTGAAATTCACACAAAACCGCCTCTGCCTAATGAAGACATGCATTTAGGTATTTTGTGTTCGACATTAAGGAATAAATAAGTCTTGCTTAATTAAACAATATTTTCGAAATTGCCAAATATCCGAGAGGTATTACCAATTGAAAAACGGCTTAGAAATTAAATTAATTAAACTATTTCAAACTATTATCAGATTCATAAAACAAAATTTAAATACTTCTCAATTTTTAGTAAAAACAATTACATAAGTAATAATATAATCCTGTTTTTAGAGAATCTCGTTGCCTCTGGAAGAAAATGTCTCGATGCAGTAGACAGCCATACATCAATCAGGCAAAGAAAGCATGCAAGCTTGGTTATAAAGATTGAAAGGGATATTGAGAATCTGTTTCTTTGTGATGTAATCTCTCCGTCTGTGTCACATGCATACATTTCTATTAACAGTAATTGTGTTAACATATTTGTATCAAGTATAAGTTGAATCAACAATACTCTACTGAAATAACTATTAAAAATCAATAAAAGTACAATATAACAATAAATGCAGTGCTTTAAATTCAAACTGCAATCGAAACATTTCTGTAGAAATATAGTCAAAACAAATAATGATGAATATTACATGTTATCCGGTATTTTATCCGTCATTAGCATACATATTCCTTTTTTTGTTCCTCATTTTCATCCATCGTTACAGCAAATCACCAAGCTCGTGTAGACAGCTCGCTTCAGCGCCGTATTTTTGTTACAGATACAATGCGTTGAAGGGAACTCTCTACACGAACTTGATAAATTTGCTCTGACTATGGATGAATATCCGAAACCAGTCAGGAATATAAGAATATTTGCATGCTACGACGGATAAAGTGCCAGTTTTAAAGAAATCTTGCAAGAGTGTGTAAACTAACTTTGCTGGGCAAGTCTGTGTTGTCACAGTCTGAAAAACGCATCCTGAAGGTGGGCGAACGCCCGAAACCGGTCGATGACCACAAAATGAAGCAGGCTCCCACGGAAAATGTCTCTGATGTTTAAAGAAATGCTCTAGGAGGATAGCTGGCAGAATAGAATAAAAGGACTGATCAACAACAGATATTTCCTGCCAATAAAGAGCAGGATGAGGGCAAAACATTTTGAAATCAATTTCAGAATGGTTCAACTCATTTAATGGTTATCTTAGATTTTCTCTTCCTAGTCTCTACAATCATTGTACGGTGTTGGACAGTTTTGACTGTGGCAAACACTGTCCGGGGCGGAGTTCACTTGAGAGGCAACGTCACCATAGATTGTTGTCGTGAATTTGCTCTGACGATGGATAAAAATCCGAAACCGAAAAAAAGAATATGCATGCTATGACGGAAAAAATACCAGATGTTACCCATATTGCGGACCCATCCACATATTCACTTATATTATATATATTAATATAAGTCTAGCCAAACGGGCAACCCGTCACTAGTTACGAAATTATAAAAATATTTAATAATTAATAATAAAAAATGGAACGGGTCAGTATATCAGATATATCCGAGTACTGATAATTGAAACTGAAAGTATTGTTGAAGTTACTGCATCCAAATTTTAAAGTTAGAAAAATTTTATAATAATATTTCTCTAGCCATCCTTTTTAAAAATAAGTATCAACCAAATATGAGGAAAGTAACATTTTTATCTAATACTTGTGTTCATACTATTCAGTAATGGCTGATTTTTAATAATGTATTTTAAATTGTAAGTTTCTTAACAGATTTCCGTGGTTCATGAAATCCAATCTAGTAAATGTCTGGATGTCTTCATTCTGGATGTATTCAATGCATCCCTTGACTGGTTGAAGCTTGAATGTCGAGTGTATAGGGGACTGAGGATTTTCTTTAAAACCATGTTTTACTATAATAAACAATTTTGAAAGTTGATATTTTCTAAGTCTATTGTATATTCAGAGCTGAAATAAAAAATATACCCCCTTGGCCAACTTTACCTGAATAGATTTCATTGCAGTAATTTCTGTCAAACAAGCAGCCGGGAGTTTTTGTTAAAAAACTTACATTACAATTTATAATAAAATTAAAAATTATAACTTCTATAATAAATAAAATAGTACAAACCTATAATTTAGACAAAAATCATAATGAACAGCTCTTTTTAGATAACATAAAAGAAATACAATAAAAAAACAATATTTCAATTTTTTTTTTTGCCTCTTGAAATTAAGCAAAACAGCCAGTTTGTTAAGTGTTATTGAGGGGTGTAAACATTGGGTTTTCTTTTGTTATGTCTTGGTTATTTTATTTCATTTATTTTTTTTTTCTTTTAGTGGTTGGTATCTGGGGAGTAAGAACAATTTGGATCTACGTTTATACCAATTCTAGGTGTTGCGGTGAATAATTATGGTTAAATCGTAATCGGGTAATTGTGCTATTGAAACTTTTATTGAATTTAGTGTATTTGAGGAACCAAGGTGTTTTGGGGATATAAGGCTGTGTAGATGTATAAAACCGCCTTTCGACTGTTTTGACAAACTATACTCCTTCTCCCATTCACTGTAACTAGCAGCTTTTAAATAATTTTTTATGTCTAACGTTAAAAGTGAGTTTGAAGATACCTCTTGTCGTGTTATGGCTTCCTTTGCCTTAACATCAGCGATTTCATTTCCTCTCAAGCCTATATGTCCCTTCACCCAGATTAAATGAATTGATTTACCTTTCTGTAAAATGTTGATTATTAATCGGGCTGTTCCCAGAATTAGGAAGAAAGCTTTATTTCCGGGATCTTTTAATTTTTTGAGGACGCTCTTACTGTCTGAGAGAATTAGGACTAGAGATTGGTCTATTGTATCAATGTATATAAGCATTGGAATATTGCGAATAGTCTGGCAGTGAATATGGTTGAGTATCTGTTTGGTTTAAATTGTAAGGTAGTGTTAGTGTTTATGTCGAAAATCGCACACCGACACCCTCCCGACTCTTAGACCCATCTGTAAATATTTGGTAACTGTCAGGAAAGCAGCGGTGCAACTTGTCCATAAGCAGCGCATTATTAACAGAATTGGCAACGTTTTGTTTGTATTGGTAAAAATTAGTGTGAATATTTTTCAGAACTTTCACAGAGCAGACAATATCACTACTAAAAACCGGTAATAATTTGTAACGTTTTATTTGTTGTGAGAAGTGTGACAGATTGCAGAATTGTTCAGCCAAAGTAGGCACCTTCTTTTTGTGCCAAAACTTGTCTATAAATACGCTTGGAGTGATTCTACAAATCTTTTAAATACAAGGATGATTTTGTATGTAAAGCCTTTCGATAATAAAGCGTGATGCCAGCAACTTCCTTCTGATTGCCAGAGGATGCTGCTTGGATTCCGCTAAGAGAGCGTTAGTTGGATAGACCTCAGAGCACCCAGACAGCCCTCAAGGTTTTATATTGTAGTTTATCAATTTGTTCTAAGTGGGTGGTGGCAGCATCTCCATAGAGGAAGCACCCATAGTCTAGTCTTGACAATACCAACTGCCTGTATATCATTAGCGATATTGTTAAATCAGCCCCATAGTTGACGTGATTCTTACATCTTACAATGTTCACCCTTTTTAATGATGTAATTTATATGTTGTTTCCAGAGAAGTTTTCCGTCAATGAACATACCTAGTGTCTTCATTACTGGTTCTATTCGTAAATGGTAACTTCCAAGTTTCACTGGAGATTGTATAGAATACCTCCTTTTGCGAGTGAAGACAGTTACGCTACTCTTTTCTTCGGAAAGCAGGAGACCATTGTTAATGCACCATCCGTCAAAAGTTTCATTGCTGTATCAAGTTTGTTTATGGCTTCCTCCAATATTTTGTGGTTACTATACAGTATTATGTCGTCAGCAAATTGTGAGACACTGATTTCCGCTCCTATAGATTCACCCAAGTTTGCTGTGTACTTATTAAATAGCAGTGGGCTTAATAAAGCTCCTTGCGGAAGGCCGACATGTGTTTGTCGAGGTGATTTTCCCATTATATCTTATTTGTATGGTACGTGTCGAAAGAAAGTTATACACATGGCGAACGATCCTGGTAGGGGTGCCGCCGGATAATATTTTATGTATAAGTATTGGAATCTGGAGGTTGTTGTACGCATTTGTTAGGTCCAGGTTTGCGGCGACTATAAACTTGTTATCGGAGAATGAATTATGTACCTCCATTACGAAACTGGATAGTGCATATAATGTACAGTGTTTTTTCCTGAATCCGTTTTGATATGTTGGAAGTTTACTTTCAGATTCGATCCACCATTCCAATCTTGTTTTTAACAGCCTCTCGAATGTTTTCCCGACACAAGAGGATAAGGCTATTGGCCTGCCTGTATGATTCATATCACTCCGCACTTTTCCTGGCTTTAACAATGGTACGACTACTTGTTTACTCTAATCTTCAACCCTTACATGTTTGGCCCAAATTTTGTTCAGAATGTGGAATAATGTCTTTTTCCCTGATTCCGAGAGATGTGTAAGCATCGGATAGTGGATCATATCTTCACCCGGGGAGGTGTTTGTGTTAACTTTGATCGCTTGAACCAGCTCTGGATAACCGAAAGGTTTATTTAATACGTGAGAGTTAACTGATACTTCTTGCAGTTGGTACCACTCAGGAACTATTTCAGGGGTCAAGGAATTCAAAAATTCTGTGAACCACTCACTTGCCTTACACTGACATCGCCTTACCTGAGGGCCTTCACCCTACTCCAAATCTCTTTTACTGGCGTATTTTTATTAAAAGAGGAGCAGAATTCTATCCATTTTTCTTTCTTTTTTATTTTGTATACTCTACGGCACTGAGCTGTAGCCTTTTCACACTTGATGAAATTATCCCACTTAGGTGAGTTTGTATACGTTTTGAAAGCTGAAATGTTATTTTCCTTCAGTCTGTCACACTCCCTGTCCCACCGTGGTTTGGGCGGGATTTGTTTTATGTCCTAGATATGGCTTTATTTGTGGAATAGATTGATCTGAGGCTATATGTTTAATATTTATGAATTTGTTGTGATTGGTTTGAGGGTGTTCTCCTAGTTTTAATTCTGCTAAAAGTTTTTCTGTTAGCAATGCGTAGCTGTTCCAGTCAGCCAGCTTCACATTCCATTTTTTGTTAGGCAAGGGATTACTATTATTGTTATTGTAAGTATTGTTGATGTTGTTGTTATTGTTAATGTTTATTAGTATGCCCATGTGGTCAGATCCAAATGGTTCTTCTGTCACAAACCATTCCAATCAAGAGACGGCGAACAAATAGCGAGATTAACTGCCGATGGCTGTGTTTGGTCTATGCAGAAGAGTTGGTGTGCCATCATTGAAGATGTAGAGATTTTCATTATGAATTGCATCTACTAGTTCGGTGCCTTCGTAATCATTCAGTACACAACCGTAGCTAGAATGATGAGGTTCATATCTCCGCAAATCATAATCGGGTTCTTCAAGCTTTTAAAAAGTGTTGCCCAATCATTGTATTTAGTTTGATGTTTTGGGGCACAATACGCAATTAATTAATCGTATAACAATAAAATTGTAAGTTCTAATTTCATCAATTTGATGGTTATTGCGCTCGTCTATATTTTGTTATTATTAAATGCCTGTTGGACATTTAAAATTTTATAATTGTGATGGTTTTTAATAATTATACACGAACCTCCATAGCTGTCATTTCTGTTGGCCCTTACAATGTCGTATCCCGATCGACACTCACTTCAGTTGGGTGTAAGGTTCAAGAAAATCCCTATCCTTATGAATTGCATCTACTAGTTCGGTGCCTTCGTCACAAACCATTCCAATCAAGAGACGGCGAACAAATAGCGAGATTAACTGCCGATGGCTGTCTGTTTGGTCTATGCAGAAGAGTTGGTGTGCCATCAATTCCGCTTCTTTTTTAACCAAGTTTCTGAAACTACCGCTATATCTACATTATTTATCTTCAAATACGATTCTAAGTAGTTTTTGTTACTTTCGATTGACCGTATATTTATGTGCAAAATTTTAATCATGAAAAATGTATTTTAAAATATATTTTGTTAATAGTTCCGTGCAACTATTAACTAAAATCTTGTAAATTGTTTTAGTAAGTTAAAAATGTTTTAAGTATGGAATTTGTTTGTGAGTGTTTGTAATAAATGTATAAAGAATTGTGAAGTTGATACTAGTACTGATAAAGTTATGGTTTGTTTTGTGTAGTATTGTGTGTACTTAGTAATTCATGTTTATCAGTCGTGATGCTAGTTTCTATTAATTGAGGAGAATCTATAGTATTATTACTACTATTAATAAATTTAGCAAGAATTTCTTCTAAATTATACGTTATGAATTTTAATATTTCATTTTTAATATTCATTTTTTTTTTTCATTTTAACATTCATAAAATTCATTTTAATATTCATTTTTCAAGATTCAATAAATCATTGGCATTTCGCAATTGTGGTGTGCGTGTGTTACTTTCATTCTATTTTGACCCGTGACTGAAATATCGACAATTTCATCTTTGTCGCTTGATGACTTAAACAGCCACTTACCTAATGCCATCCTATGAACTTTACCTAAGTTGCCTTTATTTCCTTCTAAATTAACCACATACGGACCTTTGTTAGTATTACGGTAGCGATTTTTAAGGGCTTGATCAATATAATCTGATTTACTAGGGGGTTGATTTTTAATAGGAATTCTGTTTTCATGAACATAAACCTAATGCTACTCAACACTGTACCCCACATCTTTTATTACCACTTTCACTAAAGGTTTATTACCATAGGTTCACTAAAGGTTTTTGGAGTTAAATTAGATGTCATATTGGGATTAGAAACAATTTGTTCCACTTCTATATTGTTATTATCATCTCACATTTCTTAATTGTAGTATTAGTGACACTGACAATGTTATCGGCACTTCCGTCACCAACGTGTAACTTATCTGACTTTGTATTTGTAGACGGGGGCCCAGCGCCCCCGCTGCACGCAGACATTTTCACCAAAAGACGGTTTTAATTTTAATAATTAATAAATAAGAAAAAAAAGAAAAATAAAAAAATGAACCACAGTAATAATAACTATGAAAAATAAACTAAAATCACTAAAATTTTCATCTAAAGGTAATCGAATAAAATAAAACTAAAATTTAGAGAATTGAGAATAGAGCACAGAGCCATACACAAGACACTTTTTACCGATGTTGACTGTTTGAAGGTCAAACAACCACTGAACTTCTGATGGTTAACTGAAGTGATACGATCGGTGCTAATTTCTGAAGCTCATTCTTAACTTTTTGACTCAGTCATTTCTAATTCCCTGTTTTCAAGTTTACGTTCATAACTTTAGTTAGTTCATGGAGCAAGTTTTAATAATAAGGAATAGATTTTTTGTTTTTCATCAAGGTTATTGTTTAGAAAAGTAAATATACGACATCAATGATATTCTGTGCATGCAATCATTACCAGATTTATATCTCTCCTAGAACTTCAGTCCTTATGGGGGAAGAAATGAATAAATAGAAGAAATCACAATATTTCATTCCTACATTTCGATCTTCATATTTGTACAATTATTCCAAATCAATGTGTTCTGTGACAAAAAATTTAAGTTGTTGTAAACTCTATACAAGAATCAGAGTGTATCAATTAAATATGCTCTGTGCAAGTCTATTTATAACAATGTTTTGACAAAAACATCCTGATAATGGGCGAACGCCAGAAACCGGTCGATGACCACAAAAAAAAAACAGGCTATACGGACAATATATCTGATGCTAGCTCCAGTTCTGATGCTAGCTCCAGTTCTGCTGCCAGATCTGCGGAACCAACCACAGCATCTATTCACGAACCTGATAGCCACATATATATAACTGGTCAGAAACAACAAAGCAGGCATGCTACGACTAATGCTCAGATGCTATCATTACAGACCCTAACACTATTCAGTATTAAATTCCAAACAGCTTTTTGCAGAATTCCATTTTTCTCAATTCAAATTTAATCGTAATGTATATACGAGTACATAGCGTAATATATTATATACATAGTGGTGTATATAATATATATATATATATGTATTATTAGATTAGTTTCTGGAGACTAAACTTAGAAAAAATTACTTCAGTGCCAATGTTTCGCCAATTAGTTTATACAACTAAAACAGCACAAAACTAGAATTATTGATAATTTTACTACAAACTTGGAATTTTTACTAAATCTAACTACCGGTTGAACCTTAATATATTTGCTCTGACGATGGGTGGAAATCCGAAACTGGTCAGGAATGAAAGCAATATCCATGCTTCGACGGATAAAATATCAGATGTTATCCAGATTGCGCGCCCATCCAAATAGTCCATACAACAAAATGGTACTTCCGGAAGAGATTAAGCTTAAACAAAATATCAAGTTTGAATTTCTGAATTATACTTACCCCGCACACAGAGACCAGTTTCTAAAAACCACTTCTTTGGACAAAGGGGACCTCAAAACACATATATCCGGTGAGTTTTCACTCGATAATTTGACACGATCACTAGCAGCAGAAAGAGAAAGTAGAAAGTAAGAGTAGTTTCAATTTTGGTATTGACTAAAATTGTTAATGTACATTTAATTTCATTAGATCGGTATTTATTTATAATTATTTCATATTTACTTAGCCCACAAAAGGGTAAATTTCTCCAAGAAGGTTTTAAGAGGGCGATTAGACGTATTGAGTGCTATCATTCAATTAGTGAAACCAATGGCGGCTACTGGTGTTCGCGATTGCGCGACTGAGCTATTTGAAAAAAAAATTAAATAAAAAAGTAACTAATTTTCATATTTTTATCAAATATTTTCAATTTCAAACAAATATTTTCATTTTTGTATTAGTTACGAACATATTAAGTCACAGTAAAAATTGTATATATTGGCCTGATTATCAAATTGTTCATAATCAGGCCAATATATACAATTTGATTGTTGATTGTGAATAATCAAAAATCAAATAAATAAATTAATTTAATTTGTTGTCAAATCAGAGAATCAGACATAAAGGATAGGAACGTATATTAGTTAGGAGCTCCTTAAACATTTGTATACTAGCGAATTGTGTGTATATCAGGAGATCTATAAAAAGTAGTAAGTTGGAGGTAGAGTTGGGCGTGGCGCTGGAGAATTTAATATAACATATATGTTTAATCTCCTGACGCCTTTTTGGCTCCCAATGTATACCTTTTGCAACACATATGTCACTTTCGGCCGTTGTCGTAATTACGGTAACTTCCGATTGCACATTGTCCGGTTTCACCTCGAATCTGTTACTAGTAGTAGTTCTGTTCGAAAACTGTTGTACTATACGCTCGTACACGCACGGAAGTGCTCTATATTTTCCACGGTGCTACCCCGCATGTTAAGTGCATTTCGTTTTCTCTCTGTTAGTTTACCGCAAAGTATACGGGCGTGCCGTTTCTCGCCTCTTTCGTTACACCGCATTTTCACGGGTACGCAGTTTTCCGTTATTCTCGTTGCACCGCAGGTTCCCCGCTTAAGTACGGTACATTATACAAAGGAACATACTTATGCCTACTTGGCCTTCAATCGGCTCGCCTTTTAGACTGGAGGACGCCATCTACGTTCACAAGGTATCTGAAGCCAGGAGGAGGGGGGAGTCGACTTTCTTTTCCTTTTGGGATCCCTTTCCTTGGAGCGTTGTTAAGCCAGTGTCCACATCTTGCAAGGTAAGCGTTCTATATTATTCATGCTTATTTGAATTAGTATTCTCTGTTTCCCCGCATTAAGAACTACACCCTATCAAATACAGTCCACTTACCGCTTTGTTTGACAAGATCAGACAAATCCTGGTCCTACGGGCCGAATTAAAAAATAATAAAAATAACAAATTTTAATCTAACAAGTGTCCAATTCATGAAAATAGTAACTTTCTCTTTTCAAAATAGGTGAATTTATTTCTAAATTAAAATCCATAATTATTTCTAATATACTAATATACGAGTATCCATATTATTTCTAATATACGAGTCAGATTCATAAAAATAATAATTTTTTCCTTTTTAAATCAATTAATTCATCCAAAATTAAAAAATCGCAATATCTTGCAACAAAATTGTGCATGTTCAGAGCATGTCTGTATAATCACAACATTGGAAGTTAAAATTGTACGTATCTATAGTTATTCAAGTTGGCCTCAAGTATAAAGTTCAATTTCAAAAGAAACAGCCTTTAAAAGTTCTTGTTGCTAGGCGGTACACTCTTCCCGCCGTGTCTCGCAGTGTTACGTATAACCCCGCTAGAGCGCTGTTACTCACTTCCCACAGCTATAACCTCATGTAACATGCATTGTTTACATTCCCATTGTCATTGTTTATGTTTACCTGTCAACGTATGTCATTGAAATAAGCCTTTTAATTCTTCAATTCAATTCAATCGCTTATTCATTTTTTTCTTTTCTCAGTATTAATTATTATTAATTAAATTCGATACAATTAAAGAATTTTACGAATCATAAATTATTTTATGTGCAGTTAAACTGTTTCATTTATGTGCATCTCTACAACTCAGTTGTTTCAATTCGATTAAAATATTTTATATCCCGCTTCTTTCTTATCCTGGGTACACCTCGCTCTGTTGTCCACGAATACGGAACCATGCCTAACACTGAGGCCAAGGCACAACCGGGTTCTGATCCTGAGTACGCCAAGTTGCTCATGACCAGTCGCCGTTTGTTTGCAGACCGCGATGAAGTATTTTCAAATGTCACCACTATTCATGACAGAGTAACAACTTTACAGTTACCTCAATTAGCAACCCTTCGGGCGTATGTATCTAGAGCAGAAAAACTCAATGAAAAGTTTGAAACCATACAAAGTAAAATGAAAGATATTAATTTCTTACTCGAAACTAGCGATCAGCTCGAAATAAACCAGGTTAGCAATTCATTCACGGACTTAATCGTACATATTGAGTCACGGTATTTACTCTTAAAGAAGCAGGAGCCACCTCCTACTTTTACCGCAGATACGCATATTAGTACCTCGCCTCACCCTATTTTCAATCCGCTCCCTCGAATACCCATTCCTCAATTCGCCGGTAATATTGATCTGTGGCGTGAATTCCACAGTACTTATAAGTCGCGGGTTCACGACGTCAAAGAATTATCTCAAGTTCAGAAATTTCAATACTTGAAATCGGCCATAACAGGAGAGGCTGCTGCTGTTATTTCTGGCCTTTCTTTCACTGAAGAAAATTATTTAGTCGCGGTCAACGCACTCATTTCCCGTTACGCTAACCCTCGCAGAATTGCCGCTATGTATTTATCAAAGATAACTAGTTTCAAGAGAAGTTCTTCTCCTTCGTTAAATAATCTCAGGTCATTTTTGAATGTTCACCAAAACTCTGTCAGTGCCCTTAAGGCTTCAAATTTGTCAGATTTATGCGACTTCCTGCTGTTTTCGATTTCGCTTCAAAATTTAGATCCCGTAACAGCTCGTAAATTCGAAGACAGGATTGCCACTATCAACAACTTATAGCTTTTGTAGTTTCTCAGGTACAAATATTGGAACTGTCGCCCGGTATTTCATTCAACACTCATGGCCCTACAGCTGTCAAGGAATTCAAATCGAATTCTAAGCAAATATTTATGATGAATTCTTCATCTTCACTCAGAAAACCGATATCAAAGGTACAGCGCTCCAGATCATCGCTCAAATCTGTGTGTACTGCAAATCCGCTCACTCGGTGTTTTCTTGTCCCCAATTTGCCGCTCTCACCATAGATCGAAGATATGACTTTATACGCCAACAAGAAAAATGTTTTAATTGTTTCGGTTCACATGGCCGGCGATATTGCAAATCTAAATCGGTTTGCCGCTTATGTAATTCCAACAGCCATCACACACTGTTGCATCCACAGGTTATCCGTGATTCACCTATCTCGCAGTCAGTCAATAAAGCTTCACCTCAAATTAATTCTGTTTCTACCGCAGATTCTAATGTTCCTGAACAAACTTGTTTATTCAATTCATCAAACCCCCATATTCCAATGGTGTTACTAGGTACCTTAACCGCCACTATAATGGACTCAATGGGCCAGAGTCGTACTATTCGCGCCGTTATTGACCCGAGATCACAAGTATCGGTAGTCACACAATCTTGCGTACATGCATTAGGTTTGTTTGTGAATCGTTTACGAACTCGTGTCATGTGTGGGCAATACACGTACTTCCGCTACGGGCATCACCGGCCTAACGCTACACTCTCGTGTTTTCAACTTCAAATTGTCATTCCAAGCATTGGTTATGCCTTCTATTGCGCCGTTGCTACCCGCTAAACAAATTTCTTCTGACGTCATGTCTCGTTTCAGGCACTTAGCATTGGCCGATCCTACATTTGGCACTCCTTCTCCAATTGATGTTTTACTTGGCGCAGACGTGTTTCCGCAACTGCTTTTGCAAAATTCTTACGGCACCGATACTAGTACTCCTTCTGCAATCTCAACCCAATTTGGATGGGTTATACTTGGACCTCTTGAAAATGATGAAACTTTCGTAGACCCCATTTCGCTTCATATGTCGTCGATATATCCGCTCAACTGCAAAACTTTTGGGCTATCGAAGAAATCCCCACTTCATATATATCTAACCCAGATGATGATAGAGTGGAGGAGCATTTTTCTACGACTCACACTCGTAATTCTGATGGGCGTTATGTCGTTTCACTGCCTTTTAAGACCGAAGCCCCTACACTTCAGTTAACGCGTACTCGCCGATCCATTCACTCAATCGTCTCGAAAATAAACTCAATAAAATTCCGTCTCAGTTCAGTGCTTATAATGAATTTATGCGCGAATATCTAAGCCTGCAGCATATGTCGAACGCTATCACCTCCGCGAAATATATAATTCCTCATCACGTGGTATGGAAAACTCAGAAAGACTCGTGTAAAATCAGAGTGGTATTTAACGCATCCGCTAAAGATGTTAACAACATTTCTCTTAACGATTGCTTAATGCCAGGTCCCAAACTTCAACGGAACATTCATGCCATTTTATTATCATTTCGTTTGCATGCCGTGGCGTTGTGCGCCGATATTGAGAAAATGTATCGCCAAATATTGGTGCGTCCGGAGGATCGCGTACACCAACACATTGTTTGTCGTACTGGCTTCAACGCGACCATTCAAGAAATGGAGGTCAACACTGTAAAATACGGTCTAACTCCTACTGCCTTTCTGGCTCAGCGTGTTCTCATTCAACTCGCGCATGATGAGGGTGAACGATTTCTCAACTACCTATTGTATCACGATTTAGCATTCCCCGCTACATATCACATTCAAGTCCCTCAATCGTAGACATTGCTGGGTTCTGCGATGCTTCCGCACAGGCCTATGCCGCTGTTTTGTATATTGTATTTCGTGATAACGCCCTCGTTACGCCTACGTTATGGATTGCTAAATCCCGTGTAGCTCCATTAAAGCCGCTCACGATTCCTAGACTCGAGTTGTGCGCTGCTTTACTTTTAACTCGTTTATATGCTTCGCTCGATTTTTCTCTTTTCGCTCGTGCTCCTACAAGGATACATTTCTTCTCTGACTCGCGTGACGAGCTTCACTGGCTGCACACACCTCCTCACTTGTTAAACACCTTTGTTTCAAACCGAGTAGTTACTATTCGCGAGCTTGCTTCACAAGCCCAGTGGGCTCATGTACCCACCTCCGACAATCCAGCTGATTTAGCCACCAGAGCTATATTGCCGTGTAACTTCATTAACGATGACAAAATGCGATTTTGGCTTCGTGACCCTGCCTTCTTAAATTCTGGTGTTGATGATTCGCCCCGTTTGACAGTGCCCAACTTAATCATACTCTCGTGTCACCCGCTGAACCGCAGTGTTTAATTTCTGTAAATTCGTCAAACTCTGATTTAACAGACTACATTCAAAACGTTTCTTCATTGGTTAAACTCAAACGTGTTTTCGCCTGCATAACCCGCTTTATTAATAATGCTCGAGCTGCTAAATTTAAATCTGATTTGGTTCAGGGACCGTTGTCCGCGTCAGAGCTGACTCAGGCTGAGTTGACGTTAGTGCGAATTACTCAGCGTCAGTATTTTCCCCAGCTCACCCGAGACTTGAATTCTAACGCTGCCATCGCCATTACTTACTCCAAATTGTCGCCTTTTTTGGATTCAATCGGTCTCATCAGGGTGGGCGGGAGACTGACCCTCTCTAAGTTGAGTTTTCATTCAAAGCACCCCCTACTGTTGCCAAAGATGGCGCATCTATCTCGACTTATATGTGTTCACTTTCATGTTATGTATTTAAACGCAGGCCCTAACACTGTGTTACCCGCTATTCGTTCGCAATTTTGGATACTTTCTCTTCGTAGTGTTCTTCGTCAATGCATACACAGCTGCGTTACGTGTCACCGTTTTAGGGCTCAGACTTATCAACCCTTAATGGCGCCGCTTCCGGCACACCGCGTCGAATTTATACGACCGTTCGCTCATGTTGGAGTGGATTTCGCTGGTCCGTTTTCCACTCGCACCTCAACACTTCGCAAATACCACCTAACTAAGGGTTATCTATGTTTATTCATATGTTCCGCTTCCAAAGCTCTTCATTTGGAGTTTGCCTCGGATCTCTCCATGAAGTGTTTTTTAGCAGCATTTGACAGATTTGTCGCCCGCCGAGGATTGCCCAGTACTGTTTATTCAGATTGTGGTCGCAATTTCGTTGGTGCTTCCAGGGAGTTGCGTAATGCATCGGAGTTTCTTCGAAGCTCTTCCGCATCAATTCATGAACATCTGTCTGCCAGATCTGTGATCTGGGTGTTCAATCCGCCTTATGCACCTCATTTCGGTGGCTTATGGGAGGCTGGGGTGAAGTCTGTGAAAACCTTGTTGACGCGCCTTGTTGGGGATCGACCCTGTTCGGTGGAGGAATACTTCACTTCGCACGCATCGAGGCGGTATTGAATAGCCGTCCGCTTATTCCTGTTTCTGGGGATCCGCATGAATCGAGTGGCTATCTAACCCCAGGACATTTTCTGATTGGCTCTCCGCTATTGTCTCTGCCGGAACTTCCGGTTCCCGCATCCGCATCGATTCGCCATCGTTGGTGCTATTTGCAATACTTGTTGCGGGTTTTCTGGAAGCGTTGGACCCGCGAATACCTTAATTCTGCTATTCAACGCCACAAGTGGAATCGTCCTTCCACTCCAGTCAACGTGGGCGACGTAGTATACATCAAGTCTGCTCTCCACTTTCGTGGCCATTGGGGCGCATCCTTAACCTCTTCCCTGGACCCGATCGTATCTCCCGCGTCGCCTCTATTCGCACCCGTGACGGCGTTCTCACTCGTCCGGTGCGCAGTCTCATTCCTCTTCCTATCCAGGGCTGGCTGAGTACAACTCACCCCACTATCCCTATCTCCCTGCTTTCCCCGATTCCTTATACCCTATCCTTCCTTGAATTTTCCCATTATGGTACCCTCAGTAAAATCATAACGATTTTAG
>JAAEAF010009659.1:35283-72789 GCA_011037195.1 Triatoma infestans
TATTTGTAACATTTCTCTGGGAAAATTCATTTAAGGACAGTTATGGGCGAGGGGTGGGGTTAGATTTTCAGCTAAAGTGCTGTTTCAGTTTATTAGACAATTCTATCATCTAAATAATGTTAATTAGAATTAAATATGTTGCTGAATTTCCGAGTTTGAAAAATCGGATAACCGGAAGTGCGTTTTCTTTACCACTTTACTAAATGATTTTTTAAGGAAAGGGATTAGCTCAGTGGTAGCGCGCTGGACTAGCAACGCGGAGATCACGGGTTCGAATCCAGCCGTGCTACCCTTAGATTTTTTCTTTCTAGGAGCCCCTACAGCTCAGCTCCCTGTCCGGTGATGGACAGTGTTGTCTATAACGGCAGAACACAGTTCGGAGGCAGGCAGTGCACTGAGAAAGCTCCGGGCGCAAATGACCACAGATGTTGAGACGCTTAAATGATGAAAAAAATGATTTTTTACTTTTTCGCGTTTTTCTCAAAAATTGCTCCGACGATTTTCTTGAAAACTAAACATACAAAGATGTATAACTTTTATTCAAAACATTTTTTCGTAAAATTCATTTAAGGGCAGTTTTAGGGGAGGGGTGGGGTTAGATTTTTTCTAAAGTGCTCTCATAGTGGATTATACAATTCTCTCATCCAAACAAAATTAATTAGAAATAAATAGTTGGTCAAAATTCTGAGTTTCAAGGAAATAGTAAACCGGAAGTGCGCTTTTACTGAACAGTTTTTTCAGTTTCCGACGGTTCCATTAAATTTGGTACACTAACTATAAAATTTGTCAATTATAATTTTGAGAACTTGTGTGAGTGTTTCACACCAGATTTTTTGTGATGTGATGTGTCTGTGCCAATGTGTGGATTTTTATATATTATATTTATATATATTTTTATATTTATAAAAACTCGATGTTGATATTGGTACTTAAAACATCACTAAGATGTATGACCCGGCAAAGAATCGATGCTGCTAACTCATTGGCATTTCCTTTGAACCGAAACACTTTATTTAGATAATAAAAATTTCCGTTAAGTTAACCACATAATTTTCGAACTCAAACGGTACAACTCTTGTTTTCACACTTTTTCTCTGGGTGCACAGAGACAGATTTTGTGTTAATTTAACATATTTAATTGTAGGGGAGGGAGGCAAGTTTTTACCTGGCGCCTGGCTTACTTCATGATTTCTATTTAGCCAAGCTACTAATGATAGGTAATGTAAGTAATTTAAAAAAAAAAAAATGTTGAACGCCCACATATCCAAGACCGGAGCCGCTACTGAGTGAAACTAAATTTTATAGAACTTACTGGGATTTTTCGTTTTTTGAAATTCGCACATCCATTACTACAACGGAGCAGTCTTCAAAAATTGGCAATAAAACATAAAACATTATTTTCAAGAAAATATATGATTATATCAAGAAAGCATTTAAACTAATATTTGACCCTGCTAAGTTATTACGACATGTTGAAGTATTATGACATAAGCGAACATTTAGTTTAGCATTAAATGTCGAAAATGATGCCTTCAACTACCATTGAACTGTAATTTTTTTTAACCTTATTTATAAAGCGTGAGTCCACAATATTCAGAACAAATATATCTCATCACCTGGATTTATGTATGAGAAGTCATATTTCCATAGAAATTTTTTATAAAACAAAGTAAAGATGATTGTGAGGCATTAGAAATGATCTATTGAATATTTGACATAAGGAAGAAAGTTATTCTTTTGTAAATAACGTTAAATTTTCTGTTTTATATAATACTACGTTGAAGTAATGAAGTAAGCTACAAAACTAGATTGCATGAATTGGTATCTATCTAAAAAGTGATTATGATTTTTTTTATATAATAGCAATTAAGCATACAAAATACATACCAATTATCCATCAAAATCTTATCACAGAAATAAGTTTTTCCTTGGAACGTTTACTCCATTCTAATTCTCCTATTCAATGTTAGATAATAAGAAAAACTTTTAAACTTAATCTTGCTTTCTCCTTGGGCACTTCTATTTTAAATAATTAAATTCCCTTCATGGATCTTGTACCACTTGCAGGCAGAATAGAAGAAATTCTTGACGCTAAACTTGACTTATGGTTGGTTCTCATGATAGCAAGCGCGGGAAATAGAGCAGTGATCCACTTATTTTCGAGTTTGATCAGCTAAGGGATTTTTGGAGGGAGGGGATACACGGGTGAACTGGGTACAGCGGACGGAGCCCCCCGTAAACAAGATTGCTGAAAGTCCGTGAAATATTACTTTCTCTTACTCCTAGTAGAAGTATTGTAATCGGGTCAAATTTTCGATATTGAGTTTTCACCGGAAATATCCGTTTTGAGGTCCCCTGAGTCCAAAAAAGTGGTTTTTAGCAAATGGTCTGTGTGTGTGTGTGTGTGTGTGTGTGTGTGTGTGTATGTATGTAAACAGCAAAGCTCAAAAACGAAAAACCGTAGAAAGTTGAAACTTGATATTCCATTTAGGTATCTCCATGCGATCTGACAGTACGTTATCTGTCAAAATTCCTCAACCGGAAGTACAACTTTACTAGTTAGATTTTTTACTTTTTTGCGATTTTCTCAAAAATGGCTCCGACGATTTTCTTTAAACTTGTAGCATCAACCACAAACAAAAAGAGCTACAACTTTTATTTGAAACATTTCTCCGGGAAAATGCATGTAAGAGCACTTTTGGGGGTGTGGTGGGGTTAGGTTTCCGTCTAAAGAGCTATTTCAGTTTATTAGACAATTCTGTCATCTAAATAATGTTAATTAGAATTAAATATGTTGTTGAAATTCCGAGTTTGAAAAAAATCAGATAACCGGAAATGCGTTTACTTTACCACTTTACTAAATGATTTATTCTCTTTTTTTCAATTTTCTCAAAAATGGCTCTGACGATTTTCTTGAAACTTCGTATACAAAGTAAAAATGCAAAGATCTACATCTTTTATTTAAGACATTTCTCTGGAAAAATTCATGTAAGGGCAGTTTTAGGGGAGGGGTGGGGTTGCAGCTTCCCCTAAAGAGGTATCATAGTTGATTATACAATTCTATCATCCAAACAAAATTAATTCGAAATAAATGGCCAAAATTCCAAGTTTTAAGAAAATTGAAAGCCGCAAGTGCGCTTATACTGAACACTTTTTCAGTTTTCGACGAATTTCGTTATATTTGGTACACAAATTATAACATTTGTCAGTTATAATTTTGAGAACAGGAGTAAGAGAAAACTGTGTGAGTGTTTCACACCAGTTTTTTTTTTAAATATTTATAGCATTCCCGCCACATACATAACTATACACTACATGAAAGGACTACCATAAGTACATTTTTACCTGAATATTTGACTAAAATATGAAATGTAGACAATGTACACACGAATCAATGAAAACAATGATTGCTACCAATGCTTTATTCTGCCGTTCACATGAAGCCAAGTCCACAGTCTCCGTGAAAATTAATATACCTATATTTAAACTGTTATTTTTAATATTATATTATCTTCTTTAATAATACCAAATCATTCTTTAAAATACAGGTGCTCCTTCCTCACTTAACGAATGCTCGAAACTCACAATTATTTTTCTTAAACGGAAAATGTGGGTTTTGCTCATATGTGTCTTCTGTAGCTTGTAATTCCTTGCACACTTTTTCGCCGCCGGTTGCACACATATTACATTTGGATGTTTAGAATATGCTTATCAGTTCTCTTGAGTTGCCACAAGCAGCCTAAGTTTGATATTGACTGTCCGGACAAATTATCTTACTTTTTTTTAAACCGTGAATTCATAATTTTGTACATATATGTATGATTATTATTATTATTATTATTTCTTTTTGATACAATAAAGATGTCATAAAAAATTAAGAGATCGTATCCTAACGGGAACGCCAAAGATCAAAGAAAAGTAATTGATGTCGATTTGAAATTGAAAACTATAAAGGAATATGAAGTTGGTAAAAAAGTCAATGCGTTTTTCTCGTAAGCGCCACTATCTTACTCGGTCCGTCAACAGTTGGTAACAGCCTTAATGATGATTTAAATCATTAAGTGCCTGATTAATTTATGTATTATAAGGGACACATGTATCTGTAGATAATTATTTTGCTATACAATTTTATAACTTTAGATGAGAATTTTCTTCTTTTTTGTTAATAAGGTCATTCTTATAAAATGAATAAAAATTGATAAATAACAATTAAAACCAAATTTTTAAGTTGAAATTTGTTTCCAACATTCTCTAAATAGACGCAAGATCTCTAAAAACATATTCCCGTACCGACTAAATCAGTGGTTTCCAAACTTTCTATATCATCGCCCCCCTGCATTTTTTTTATAGTTTGTTTTAAATACAATGCTTATAATTAATGTTTATATTGCAATTAATTTAATGGATCACAAAACAATGTTCTATATTTTGTAATATTCTTAGCAGAAAAATATAGTCTTTATTATAGTTATTGTAATAGATATATTTAAAATGTCGAGAAAAAAAAACATTATTTCAACATACCGTAACAATTCGAAACAGTCAACTTATAATACTCTCCTTTTAAACTCATTTGATAGATTGCAAAACAATAATATATATTTTGTATATTCTTAATGGAAAAATTAAATATTTATTATAATAGAACATCAAACAAACGCAATTAAATTTATCTTTAAAAAGTACAAAAAGCAATAACATATTCAATACAACATAATACTATTTTTGTTGTGGTTGGTTCCGCACTGATACTATTGTATGTGATGAGTGGGCTTGTTTTTTTTTCACATTCTATTCAAACCGAGGTATGACTTAAAAAAGTTGTCTATAATCAAAAAAGATATTTCTGATAAAAGCTGATCACCCTCCGGCGGACGTCACATCAATTTGATGTGATGAATGGAATTACACTATGGAAATTATTAAGTTCTCTTTGGTTTACAAAACTTTGAATGTCCGACTAGATTATTATAAATGCAATAGGACAGGGCCCTACTATTACTTGAATCGGCGTCGGCCAAGTCCACTGGGTCCTGAAATATTTATTATGGCTCTTTTGTGGTGTCAATATTTATTCACAGAATAGTTTGTCTGTCAAGTATATAATGTGTGAATGTGTGCTGCGCTACACTATGCTTTTGTGTTCGCTAAACCCAAGTAATTTACCGTCAACTACCTCTGCAGGGACTGTATGTATTGGATTTCTTGTCTTCTTGGGGTTAAGCTGGGATACTCGTAGAGTCACCAAGATCCGTCAAGAAGTAGCTGTTGTTCATTTGCTCCTACAGAAATAGTATTTATAATAACGTGATACGCGCTAATGACCTAGGTTGTCGATGCGCAACAAAAAATAATAAAAATAATATGATGAGATTTTGCCCGATCCAGCAAAAATTGACTGTAACCTCAAAACTGGACAAATGCTCTGCTTAAATATATGTACAAGTGTATACGAGACGTCTGGCAAACCTATAAATAAACGATTCTATAAACGACCATAACCAATAAACGATATAGAATGGATTCTTTGTGTTTAATTGGATAGATTTTCTTTTTCTTTTTTTCTGTTATATATAGAGGAACATGTCACCGAAAAATATCACCTGTAGATGCCCAAGCAGTAACACTGGAGTAGATCGTTTGGTAGAACAACTCAGATGTCGAAACTGGAAAAGATTATCCATATGCCCATTCATCAATTTTATCAGATACTACAAAATGAAACATCGTTGTAAATCGCTCCGTCAAGTTGTGAGGTCAGTTCATTAGTTATTATTTACTAAAGGTTGATTCAAAAATTCTATTAGTTCAAATTCTATTAGAATTTAAAATTAATAATAATACATGAATCAATTTTTATTATTGTTCTTTTAAAGGAACAGTGATTTGTGATTCAGGAGCACACTGCGATTTGAATGATATATTGTGCACCCCGGAGCCTTTTAGGTTCACTCTCGGCCCACATGCAGTGTTCTCTCGCTACAAACATCACTATCCATCACCAAGTAGTGAGCTGTAGGGATTCCTAGAAAGAGAAAATCCGAGGCAATGCCAGATTCGAACCCAGGACCTCCGTAAGGGAGTCCATCACGCTATTACTGAGCTAATCTTTTGCCATGTATAAACTTCACTGAAAAATATTAGAAAAGACTACTCTATAAAGATTTTATTAAGTTGACGATTATTTTTTGAGACTTTCTCGTATAGGTTGTTAATGAGGAAATAATGAGATCGTGCCCAATTTTCTAAATTGAGATTTCACATTGGAAATGCATGATCCAATGCTCCCCCGATACTTGATGCCTAGTCAATTTTACAGCATATTCTTGTTTTGTTACTTTTTCTCTGCCGTTGACCGAGTAGGGGCTAATTAAACGCCTTGGAGATAGATGTTTTGGAAGTCACAGTAGTATTTTGTAACAAATCAATTAGCAATAAAATGTTCAGGTTCTATGTTACATAATAATAATCTAGCTTAAACAAAATTTATTTTTTATTTAAAAATTTTATTAAACGAGCTCAGCGAATTTCTTTGCGGACCATTAAAATTACGCCACGGACCTCCGGTTGCCAACCGCTCGTATAGATGACAGAATCGTATAGGTGATTTACAGAAGTAGCACTTTAGAAGAAGATCTAACTTCATATTTCACCCAAGGGCTCCTTAAAATAAAGTACTTTAAAAAAAATAATTTTAAAAGTAAAAGTTATAGTACTTTATATTATGTGCACTAGAGACATACTAAGTTTAAAACAAATCGTTGGAACCGTTTATGGAAAAAATAAAAATCTGAAAAATCTATTCACTAAAGGGTACTATTTCCGATAAGAATTTTGAGCTTTAATTGTTAGATCTCCTGGCGATACCCAAACGGAATACCAAGTTGGTGATTCCTCTGATTGTTCATTTCTGTATGGTGCTGTTCACAGAGGAGAGGCAAGGAGAAAATCAGTTTCTTAAAAATACTTTTTCCGATTCAGGGAACAAAGAACATGTATTTTCTTGGACAACACAAATTCGATAAGAACACAATATTTTCTATTTTTTTTTAGATTAGAATTGTGTAAAGTAATTTTATGTTTATTTCCTAATAATATATATAACAGGTGTCTAATTATGGGTTTTTATACACAATAAATATATAAATTCCAATTTGAAACAAAAATTGTATCGTGAAATTCACACAAAACCGCCTCTGCCTAATGAAGACATGCATTTAGGTATTTTGTGTTCGACATTAAGGAATAAATAAGTCTTGCTTAATTAAACAATATTTTCGAAATTGCCAAATATCCGAGAGGTATTACCAATTGAAAAACGGCTTAGAAATTAAATTAATTAAACTATTTCAAACTATTATCAGATTCATAAAACAAAATTTAAATACTTCTCAATTTTTAGTAAAAACAATTACATAAGTAATAATATAATCCTGTTTTTAGAGAATCTCGTTGCATCTGGAAGAAAATGTCTCGATTTTGTAGACAACCATACATCAATCAGGCAAAGAAAGCATGCAAGCTTGGTTATAAAGATTGAAAGGGATATTGAGAATCTGGGATCTGTTTCTTTGTGATGTAATCAGTGTCAGTGTCACAGCATATATTTCTATTAACAGTAATTGTGTTAACATATATGTATCAAGTTTCAAGTTGAATCAACACTCTACTGAAATAACTAATAAATAAAATCAATAAAATTACAATATAACAATAAATGCAGGGCTTTAAATTCAAACTGCAATCGAAACATTTCTGCAGAGATATAGTCAAAACAAATAATGATGAATATTATATTAATATCTGGTATTTTATCCGTCATAAGCATGCATATTCCTTTTTTTGTTCCTCATTTTCATCCATCGTCAGAGTAAATTCACGAAGTTCGTGTAGAGAGCTCACTTCAGCGCAATATTTCTGTTACAGAAGCATTGCGTTGAAGTGAACTCTCTACACGAACATAGTGAATTTGCTCTGACGACGGATGAAAATCCGAATCCAGCCAGGAACAAAAAAACGAATATGCATGCTACGACGGATAAAATACCAGATGTTATCCAGGATTGCGGACCCATCCACATATTCACTTATATTATATATATTAATATAAGTCTAGCCAAACGGGCAACCCGTCACTAGTTACGAAATTATAAAAATATTTAATAATTAATAATAAAAAATTGAACGGGTCAGTATATCAGATATATCCGAGTACTGATAATTGAAACTGAAAGTATTGTTGAAGTTACTGCATCCAAATTTTAAAGTTAGAAAAATTTTATAATATTTCTCTAGCCATCCTTTTTAAAATTAAGTATCAGCCAAATATGAGGAAAGTAACATTTGTATCTAATACTTGTGTTCATACACTCACCAGTTCATACTACCTTTTTAAAAATAAGTATCAGCCATAACTGAAGAAAATAACATTTTATCTAATACTTGTGTTCATAAACTTACCAGTTCATACTATTCAGTAATGGCTGATTTTTGAAAATGTATTTTTAAATTGTAAGTTTGTTAACAGATTTTCGTGGTTCTTGAAATCCAATCTAGTAAATGTCTGGATGTCTTCATTGTGGATGTATTCAATGCATCCCTTGACTGGTTGAAGCTTGAATGTCGAGTGTATAGGGGACTGAGGATTTTCTTTAAAACCATGTTTTACTATAATAAACAATTTTGAAAGTTGATATTTTCTAAGTCTATTGTATATTCAGAGCTGAAATAAAAAATATACCCCCTTGGCCAACTTTACCTGAATAGATTTCATTGCAGTAATTTCTGTCAAACAAGCAGCCGGGAGTTTTTGTTAAAAAACTTACATTACAATTTATAATAAAATTAAAAATTATAATTTCTAGAGCTCATTCTTTTCTTTTTGGCTAATAATAAGATATAGATTTTTTAGGTTTCATCAAGGTTATTGTTGGAAAAGTAAATATATGATCTGTATAAATAGGAGAGACAAATAAATAAATAAATAAAATAGTACAAACCTATAATTTAGACAAAATTCATAATGAACAGCTCTTTTTAGATAACATAAAAGAAATACAAGAAAAAACTAAAACGTATAAATAACAAATTTCAGAACAATGTTGAAAAAGAAATTTAAAAAAAAAACACTACTTTTCACACAATTTCCTAAAAAAAAGAAAAAAAGATTGTAATAAATGGTTTTGGAGTTGTAAAATTATTGTTTTAATTGTATCGCGTTTTAACTGAATAAGCAAATATCCTAAAATCACATTAATTTGTTTTGCTTTTAGACACAGAAAATAAACTTTCGTTCGGCAGGACAAATCTAATATTTATAATATGTATGTACATCAAAATATCTATCTTTTATATCGAAATTTCTTTTGGTACATTTTTATTAGCAACAAAATCATTGGAAACTCAAAATAGTTTTGAGTTCTACTTCCTTTTCTAGAAACATGATACAGTTCATTTTTTGATTTGATCTAATTATGGAATGTACAATAACTAAGTCTATATGTACAACGTTATGTATTGATAATTAAAAAAAAAAAAAAGTCATAATTGTACTATCTTAATAGTTATAAACAAAACAAAACAATAATTCAATTTTTGTTAAAAAACACATTGAAATTTATCATAAAACTAAAAATTATAACTTTTGGTGGTTAACTGAAGTGATTCGATCGGTGCTAATTTCTAAAGATCATTCTTAACTTTTTGACTCAGTCATTTCTAGTTCCCTGTTTTCAAGTTTACGTTCATAACTTTAGTTAGTTCATGGAGCAAGTTTTAATAATAAGGAATAGATTTTTTGTTTTTCATCAAGGTTATTGTTTAGAAAAGTAAATATACGACATCAATGATATTCTGTGCATGCAATCATTACCAGATTTATATCTCTCCTAGAACTTCAGTCCTTATGGGGGAAGAAATGAATAAATAGAAGAAATCACAATATTTCATTCCTACATTTCGATCTTCATATTTGTACAATTATTCCAAATCAATGTGTTCTGTGACAAAAAATTTAAGTTGTTGTAAACTCTATACAAGAATCAGAGTGTATCAATTAAATATGCTCTGTGCAAGTCTATTTATAACAATGTTTTGACAAAAACATCCTGATGATGGGCGAACGCCAGAAACCGGTCGATGACCACAAAAAGAAACAGGCTATTACGGACTATCTGACGCTAGCTCCAGTTCTGCTTCCAGCTCTGCGGAACCAACCACAGCATCTACACACGAACCTGATAGCCATTTATAACTGGTCAAAGACAAGAAACCAGAATGCTACGACAAATGCTCAGATGCTATCATTGCAGATCCAAACACTATTCAATATTAAATTCCAAACAGCTTTTTGCAGAATTCCATTTTTCTCAATTCAAATTTAATTACATAGTGTTGAACCTTAATATATTTGCTCTGACGAAGGGTGGAAATCCGAAACCGGTCAGGAATGGAAGGAATATGCATGCTTCGACGGATAAAATACCAGATGTTATCCAGCATTGCGCACCCATCCAAAGATTCAACAATATTCGCTAGTATCTTTATCGAGTCAATCGTAGAAAAGTGATCCAGTAAATTTGGACTTCCGATCAACCGGATCTTTTTCAAACACGGAATTTGAGAGCACATTTAATTCCTATTAAAATTATTATATTAATGACAGGATCGTATAATCCACGAAAATCGTTCTTTACATGAAAGCCAAACTTCATCTCTTCTCCAAGAAACCTCATAAAACGAATGTCTCGAAAAAATTATTCAAATAAAAGTTTAGCTCTTTATACATGTAGAAAATATAAAATGTTTCAAGGAACCATAAAGAACTACATAAAGTCCATACAGCAAAATGGTACTTCCGGGTGAGATAAAGCTTAAACAAAATATCAAGTTTGAATTTCTGAGTTATGCTGACCGTGCACAGAGGCCAGTTTCTAAAAACCACTTTTTTGGATAAAGGGAACCACAAAACACGTATATCAGGATATATAGATAGACAATCGTAACTTCCTCTTACAGCAGTAAGAGAAAGGAAAAAATCTTTTTATCAATAAAACGTTTGCTTTCTTTTCACCAATAAAAAATTCAATTTGTGACTGGTGCAAAACGTACAAAAAAATATTTCAAAAGTATAATGTACAAGATATATTTGACCAATATTATCCTTATCGATTATTCAGACAATATCAATTTTTTACTGTTCCTATTTCGTTTCTATTGCCCTCATGATGATGGTAACCTGCTGTTCTGATATAAGATTTTTTAATTTCAGAAACGCGACTATCCAGAAACAATAAGAATGAAATGGTTAAAAATGAACTACAACAATCACAAAATTAAACTTCACTTGAAACTTTAAAGATATAACATACATTTTTTTCTAATCTAGAACTAGGGAAATTCAGCATTTGGGTATTCTAAAAATATTTCAGTCGCCTTTAATATAAATTTAATGGTGGACCATAAAATTATATGAGTAGGATACTTGTGCATCTCGAACATAGCAATTACTAAGTTGTACTTGAATGTGATTACTGTACACTGTAATCCAGAAGATGGTGACTCATCAAACCACAAAATAATACTGCAAATGTTGGAGTTCAAATTAAGTCCAATTAAGTTAATTAGGTAACTTTTTCAAATAGGTTAAGTATCTGAAAAATGAAAAACTTGAATTCAAGTAAATTACTAAATAGAACAGTGTCTTTAGATAGTTAATTTCCAGATTACCATGGATATGACTTTTCACCGAAGCTGCAATAAACACAAGAATTTACAATATACTCTTGTAACCCGGTAAGAGGAAGTAGATTAGCCAATTTTTCAGGAATTTTTGTACCCTTGTGAATGAGTATTCCAACTAACAGTTATCACCAACAATTACACCGATATCCTCAGTATCTACACAATAATCACACAAGGGACTTGAGTGCAATTGCTGGGTCAAGAAACGTAAAACACGTCATTTCCTTGTTCTAGCGTCCAGCTATGTAGATATCATACTGGGTCGCAATAGTGCATTCCTTGTGTAAACATCTAATATGTAACGGAACATTTTTTATATCTTCATAACGAGTATTCCAAAGTAGGATGTTAACTGAATAATAAAGAATAAAATACCCCTGTTCTAACGATATTCTTCGATTATTTTATGCTTTGATTATTTTGCATTAGATACATTCTAATAGGATTTTTTTTTTAAATATCATAAGATCGTACTAAGTTCAGTAATATATCTTTTGTATACTAATAAACTGCTGCAGTTTCAGTTTATGTGATGTTGCTGTAGAGAAGTAGAACAAGCCAATAGGTCTTGAATTTAATTGTTCTTTTTTGTTTGTTTTTTAACGAAAATGTGACAGAGAACTGCGGTAAGAGAAATAAAATATAAAGAAGGAACCGAATATTTTGCAATGATTCGTAACATTTAGAATTACATAATTATTTTACCAACGTGAACAGTAAATAACATAATAATATGTTTAATTACAAGTTTTAATAATAGTATACATTTTTTTATATTAGACAATTAAGAAATAAAAAATAAAAATTTTGCCATTTTGTTTTTTAAGCTGTTGTTAAAAACCATAATGTAACCCTTCTAAACAGTTATGCATAATTAGATTTCTAAACAACACAAAAATATAATACATTCTAAATTGCTGGCAAAATTATTTTCGTGCTGTCAACTGCAATAATAAAATTATAAAAACCTTACAGTACTAATTAGACCATTTTATATTACTCACAGAAAAATTTAACACTAAGAAATTTCTAACATTTCCTTCATTAAATAAAACTTTCGGCTGTCGAGCTCACAAATGAGACTCATTATTGATACATTACAAAAAAAAACATACAAATAAATTAATTCTCAAAAAAATTGTACCTCCTTATTTAGAATCAATGATTGGATAAATATGAAAATGAAACTGAAAAATAGATACGCTCAATCTTAAATTTTTACATTGGTCCACGCCAATATGGCCAAAACTTCCTAGTAATTTAATATTAATTCGCAATATACACACTATATAATGAGTGCACTTTCTTTGGTCAATGAGAAAGTGACACTATATTTTGAATAATTTTTATTTGTTTGCATATTTTTGTTCCAGTTCTTTAACTGTTATCACAGCTTATTGTTTTTTATATTTACTAAAGAAGTGATCACATTTGTACAAAATGTCATAAATAAATTTCACTTAATAGTGTTTAGTTCAAATTACCCGATTGAGAATTTGCCAATACTCATACGCCTCTTATTTGGATTTTATTGGGCGTTCACGTTTATTATAATAGAAAATCCTTTAAATTAGAAATTGTTAGAAAATGGGACGGTTATTTTTTTGTTGTTTCTTATTAAGAAATAGCTGCTCTGTGAATAACTATTTAATCAACAGCGTTTTCGTTTCCGCTTAATTTTGATTGTTTACGGTCATTCTATCGGTATAGAGATCTTTCATTTTGCGTGATACAACTACACTGGATGTTTCCGGTTTGTCATCATCATTGAGCAACTGTTTGCTAATTCTAGCTAATTCTTTGCTGCTAACCATTCTATTAATATTCTGCAAATCTTTGGCCGGACTTCGACTAAATATATAACTGTGCTGTACTGGACTGTTGGTAGGTGATTGTGAATTATGATCCAATGAGCGTAACAAGATTGGCAGACCTGTACCCGATACCCGGCTAGTTATATTACTTGAAGCTGTTTTACCAACAGGAAGTGGTGACAAAACTACACGTTCATTTTCACCACCGCGGAACTTTTTAGCCAATGTTTGCACCTTTTTCACATAAACTTCATTATAAAATTTAGCAATATCACCTCGTACCTCTTCATTAACTCTTACCAATTCTGTAAGATCGTTGGCATTTTTTAAATCATCCAAACAACGATCCGGTGATACTAGAACGTTTCTATAAACGCTGGACGTAGCCTGCGGTAGATAACGATAACAACGCAGTATATCAACAAAAGATGGTTGTAGGCCGACTATTTTACAAACAACATATATTGCACATAATAACAGTTGATCTACATGTCTTTCAAACATTAAACCGACATGATTTACTATGGTTGTCTCAAAACAAGTCCAAATTAAATCCCAATACGTAATTTTCAACCAGTCGCAAAGATCTTTTAGCCTCACCGCAGCCAATTGATAAAATTTTCTGAAAAACAAAGCCAAAGACCCTGAACGACGAGGTTTTTTATTCTCTTTCTGAACATCTGGACTATCTGCAATACTTTTCGCATCGTTGGTCTGTATTTTTATCAGTTTCACTTCTCTATTTTCACCATTTTCATTAGCAGCATTCAATCGTGATAGAAATATTTTTACTGGAGGTTCTCCAGAATCTGTAATTGTAAAACTTTCTATCTGCGTATAACCTCTTTTTACACAAGGTGAGAGAAACTTATCAGCTAAAGGAGCTCCTGGTGAATTTGGGACACTGTCTTTATTAACAGATGGTAATTTACTTACTTTATTTGCGCGGGCAGTTTTGTGACGGTCCACGGAACCTGGGTTAACGTCATCAAAACTGGGTATAGGAAGTCCTGATTCTATGACTGCTCTCCATAAGGGACTATCGCATTTCCAGGCCATACTTTCCAGTATGGTTTCTTCAATTGTGTTCAAATGTTTCACAATTTCCCTTGATAATAGATCACCTTTCCTTACAACCACTTCAATTATCCTATAGAAATAATAGGGCGGTATATCTAATACTTGAATAACTTTTGGAAACTTAAGCCGTTCATCTAGGGATGAAAAAAATACAATTTCCACAGCACAAGCGAACAGTGATTTAATGAAAACATCCTGATTTAATAATATATTAGGATCGAAGGCTGGTTTTTCAGTCTCTTCCGGCAGTATACAATCAATTAGTTTATAAAACATTTTCAAAATCATATCACCAGTAGCTTCTAATGCTTGATCACTAATTTCTTCATTTGTATTTGATTTTAAAAAATCAAGAATTTGTTTAATTAATTCTAAAACAAATTTCTCTATTTTGGGTGGAGCTTTACATGATTTAATGATTCCGATAAAATATTCACTTGGCGCTGGTTCTTGGCTGTGCAACATTGAATGCAACGTCGCGATCGTCTGTGCACTGTTGTCCAAAAATGGCGGCGGTGGCATGACACTGGCAGCACTGACCGTAGAAATGTTTTCCGTTGAAGGTGGAGGTGCACTTGCCGGCATAACTTCTTTCTTTTTTCTCTCCAGTGCAACTTCCTCTAAGGTGCCGTCGCCCTAAAAATTCTTGCTTATCAATCTTCTTTCTTGTTCACCTTGTACAACAGAAAAAGTAAAATTAACTCCATCTTTTAGGACACCACGCATTTCTACTGGCGATTCCTCTTAATACTAGTTCGGATAAAAATTTTTAAGTAATCACATAACCGTAACTTTGTATGCAAACTGGTATTAAGAGACATCGACCGTAGCAATACATACACTTCAGAAAACATCTGCCAAATACGACTAATTTTTTACTACTAAAGATAAAAATGAGAAAAAATGGGAAGCTACAGTTAGTAGCGCCCTAGGTAGCAAAGGTCAGAATTAAACAGCGAGGGAACTGCGGCATGCTTACCACAAGCCCCCCAAGGCAAGCCCTGATCTTTAATGGACTTTGCGCCATAGGTTTTTTTTTTTTTATAGATAAAAAAAACATATACACCTACATATAAAATGTCAATATTACGAAAATGTGTGAGTTTGAATTTTTAATACTGATACAGCTATCAGGGTTTGCAGAGAAAGAGGGTTCGAAGAATTTTAAACAAATCTAATATAAAACATTTAAATGACTTTCTTCTATTGCATTCAATACCGTCCAATTTTATAGAATGTCTGTAAACGTATAATTTTTGTAAAATATTTTTGTATTCCTTAAGGTTTTGAGTATCTATCATAAATAAACTGAAACTGAACTTGAGAGGAATGAAGCCTAACTTTAGCGGAATCCATAAATTTGTTTTCGAAAAAAGTTTTCAATAAAAATGAAACATCTTGTGCATCTAGAATATAAACCAATGTTAATCATAAAAAGATTATTCTTACATTGGTCCTTTTACCAGTGACCAACACTTTCTCTTAAGATCAATAAAAGTAAGAAGTAATATCTAAATTATATAAAAATTATTATAACCGTAATCAAAACAATATGTCTATAGAATTTTGTTTAGAATATGTCTAAACAATATTCTAATAGAATATGTCTATTAGAATTTTTCATCGACGTAATAAAAAACTTTTCTTATTTATTCTAAAGCAATGTCATGGACTTCAGAATCAAAGAGATTTTCTGTTATAACCAAAACACGCACTAAGTAATATGGAAAAATAAATCATGTCTTAGACTTTACCTAGAAACGTCATTAATACAACACTGCATATCAAAACATTCCAAAGAAGGGTGACTACTGTTTTGGGAATCCATCAATCACAACAAAATGAAACAGGCCATCATGGAAAAAAATTTACCCTAGAACATTTAGTTATATAATTAGAAAATTACAGTATTCTGAAATAGCATGTTCCACTTCATCTGAAACATTACTTTTGTGGAGTTAGTAATTTGTTAGAAATAACTTGGTTATTATTAGAGTTTATTGGAATATTGTTTTCAATTATAGTTTATAGTCACCTGAACGGATTAATTCATTTATTCTGTTAGTAATTTGTTAGAAATAACTTGGTTATTATTAGAGTTTATTGGAATATTGTTTTCAATTATAGTTTATAGTCACCTGAACGGATTAATTCATTTATTCTGTGTATATATATATACTTCATTTATTTATATATATAAATAATTAAGAGGGTTATTGTTTTTTATTTTAATTCCGTTTTGATTGTATAGATGATGATCAGATATGATTAATATATATATATAAGTAAACAGTTTTTTGTTCCGTTAACGGTCACTTTTTTGTCATGTTTTTGTGTTATACTACAAATTCGGCTGGACGGAACTTCATGCGGCTTGCATCATTTGACACAGAATATTCTTGAGAAAATTAAGAGGGGTTGAGCGTTGAATACGATCTTCTCTCAATCCAATTCTTATATTTTTATTTCTTTTTCTTTGATTATTTACTTGAATGATGAGATCAATTAAATATATTTTGTCATAATAGTAACTAGTATTTTAGTTAATAAAAGAGTAATATGAGTTCCTATGAAAGTTTGGAGGAGGTACTAATTTCTTCAGCTCAATTTAAATAAATTAATTTTTGAGTTAAAATTAAAGTAAAGAGCCCTATATTTTCTACCGATCATTATAATTTTATTAAGTAAATAATTAAGAGGGTTATTGTTTTTTATTTTAATTCCGTTTTGATTGTATAGATGATGATCAGATATGATTAATCAGCTCCGGGGTGGGCAACACTTTGTGAGGAGGCATTTTCCCCCCCGTCGTTAAAAAAAAAAATCTGTTTTGATAAAGGATTCCAGAATTTGGAATTACTTTATTGTATTAATTAACATTATACTGTTAACGATTAACCATAATTTAAGATTAAAAAGATCACTTTACCTTAAATATAACAGCCTATTTTTTCGGTGAGTTAATACGATGTCAACATAGTGTCCTCGATGTCAGAACAAAAATTGGCTAATAAGCAGTTTGTAGGGGATAACGTGCTGATTATCTATTTAACTTATATATTTATTTTTTTTTTAATTATCCAGTCAGTAGAAAAATGCGAGATACTGAAACAGCAGTTTGAAGTCACCACTTCTATCAGAATATAGATATTCATGATTTAAAAAAAAAAAACATTTTTAGAAAAAATGTTTCAAAATACAGATCATCCGTGTGTCTATTTTTAGTTGGCGAAGCTTAAAGAACATCATTAGAGACTTTTTGAGAATATCGCCCAAAATTGGAGGAAAAAATGCAACAAGTTCGCACTTCTTGTTGACGGATTTCGACTGAAACTAAAGGGAATACCAATTTTAGCTTCGTACGATTTTTTGTTATTGAGATACTTGTTCTCTTTGTGTTAATGTACACAGGATGTTGTCGCATTGGAAAGTCTACAATGTGTAATTGTTAGTGTGTGTGTTTTTTTAAACTTACCGGATCTCAAAAACATATATCTCCGCTGAAAACTCAATTTCGAAAGTTTGACATGTTCGCAATATTTCTTGTAATAGCAATAAGAGAAGGTAAAAATCTCTATTGAAAGGATTATCGTTTACAGGATACAAATTATTTTGAGTATTACTCATAAACATGTAATATAAAGAATGGACAAAACGTTTAAAAAAAATAGAAGTGCACTTCATGATTTAATTAAACATAACTTTATAAAAATATTTTACAATTAATATAATCTACCAAGCATTCAAAAGGACGTGAAGTATTAGGAAGAAAAGGATAAGAGACAAACTCGAGGAGAATATGCGTTGCTTGAGAATTACATCCCTTAACTCTTAAACAGAAAGCGGGGCTAAAAGCCAAATCCTGAATGTTTCTGTGTTAGTGTGTGTAGTGAGCTAGGGTTTGTCCTATATATTCGCTAAACTCTAGTAACATACAACAACTAAATCTGGCGGCTCATATGTAATTCTGAATGTTGTAGGTGTCAGTGTAGATGGTTACGTCTTGGACATTGCGGAACACCAAAATCCCTAAAGAGATAGCTATCCACACCTTGTGTTGCAAATTAATAAAGGATTGCAAAAGTCAAGGATTTATACGGAACGAGGGTCAATACGTGCCAAGGATTGTAAGACAAAGCCTTTATAATATGTAGATAGGTAACAGTTGTTCAGCGACTGAATAATTAGTGGATTAAAAATTATGAATGACATGCCAAATATCATTAATAAACAACGATAAAAACGGAAAGAGAACTATTAATTTAATAAAGGATTTTGAAACCATACCTCTTTTGTAGCCCAGTTCTTAGTAGACCATACTTCAAATATCAATTTAAAAAATCACGACTTTTGCTCAAGTGTTAACTTTTTCATTAGCTCTGTTTTCTAAAATAAAATTAGAGTGGCGCTGGCTTTTTTTTGCCGGCAAACTCGAATTGAAACAGTTTCTTCTTGCTCAAGCGTATTTTAACCTCTTCTCGCGAGGATGCTTTTTGTTATCGCCAACTGCAATTATATATTTTTAACATTAATTAGTTAATGATATCAATAATTAATAAACAGTATATTTAATATACTTCAATATTTCGCAATTAATCACGGAACAAAAGAATTTTATTCAATGCAAAGCATCTTAGGCGATTGGTTTTATTTTTGCATAAAAGAAAAATTAGAAGAGTAAACTTTCAACTAAGGTTTTGAAATGGAATCATGTTTGATAAATGTAATATTTGTTCTAGCAGTGATGCCTTTGGTTTTCTATTCAAGGGTTGAAGTTTTCAAAAACATGCTACATTCACAATTACAATCTTCAATAAGGTTTCGCTATCTTTTACTTTTACTTGACATATCTCAAAAAATAAAAAAAATTTACTAGAGACAATTTCCTTTTCAGATATCTAGGTTCAATGACAGAATAAACATCAAATAATATATTACTACTTTAATAGATATAAATTTTGGAAATAATTAAATTATTTCCAAACCAACCCAACATTCCTCTGTGATTTGAAATCTGTTTGAAGAAACTTTTGACCACAAAGAAAGCGTCATCTCAGATGGGTTCACTGGAATATATGTCAAGTGGGAAGAGTAATTTAATAGTATTTACCTACAGACGATTCATTGATAGCTGAAAGTATAAACTGATTAAAACCTAGCACTTCGAAGTGGTTTAATGAAGATGCAAAAAGAAATACATTTCTTGATAAACCAAAATCATAAATTTTAGATTTAAAATCAAGTATAATACAACTTCTTAATCTAATAAACTTAACTAATCTTTACATTAATATTACCTTGATAATAATCCACTTACCTAAAAAAATAGACTACACCTGCATTTACAATCCACCAACAACTGATGCCAGAGGTTATAGAGGGAACAGCTGTGGCTGACTAGCCTTTGGAACAGTAGTGCCAACCCATGTTGAGATACAACTATGATTTTAGATAAAAAATAATTTTTCACTAAAAGTAATGCCAGAATTTTAAGTATATGCTATGAAAAAACTGAACTGAACTTTTACCCGAAGTGAAAGTTGACACAAGTGGAATCAAAAAATTACCTTAAAAGTTAAGCCACTCCTAGTCTAATTAGAAGCCAAGGTAACATAAGACGGTAGTTGAAATTGTAAAAAAAACTATTATGTCAATCTATCTTCCAGCAGTAGTAACTATTTGGATATATAAAGAGATAAGCCTAGGAATACAGATGTTTGCGGAGGCATTAAAAGAAAGTAAAATAAAATGGAATGAATTTCAATTTAAATTTTTTATTACTGGGGCAAACTCATAGTGAATTGTAAAATGCGTAGTAAATACTTTTGTAGCTGTCATAACTTCTTAGATCTAGATTTCCGCGGCATTTTCGGCAAAAACTTGAGTTTCCGGGTTGAGACCGCGTCAGTGGTTCCCTAAAAACCGACATTTCGCCCATATTGCAAAGTGCCTCTTTGGGGTCGTTGTAGTGTTTCATTGGTTGAAAGCAACCAGGAATCTCAAGTGTTTTACATAACTTATGGTTATGAAAAGTATTTCAGCAGATCAATGTGTAAGCAGTGCATTTAGTAACTGAATGCACAATATATCTCTTAAAATGATTAATAAAATTTAGTTCTTCAAATACCCTACCATATTGTTAGGTGTAATACCGGGTTTTTTTATTTGCATCTAATCCATTCTTTGAATAAACTACTACTTGTTTTTAGATTGAAAAAACCCAGTTTACTTGCTTAATCAGACGCTTATTATGGAATCCTCAAGGAAAAATATAAATGAAAAATACAATTTAGGTCAATTAAAAAGGTTTCAATCTAATGAATATAGTGGTTACTGTGTAATGGAGAGCTTTTTCAATATGATATATCAGAGACATTTCTTTTTAGGCTGCAATGGATTAGAGCTTGGTGTCATTGTCTCTTCATGTCTATTACTAAGGCATTGCCTTGTGTTTTTTAAATATATTCACGAATCGACAAGCTCCTAAATGATGCAGTAGACAGGATATTAGCGAAAAAGTAAACAAATACCGTCAAACAGGTATCAAGGAATCTGAGGGAAAAGGTAAATCATAAAAAAAACACTTTTCTTACTTTTTTTTTGGTTTGTTTATTCAAAATGCAAATGTTACGTGAAAAATTAATTTTTGGTATTTTTGTACATTTCGTTCACTTTTCTTACATTTTGTTTTTTAGAAAAACAAAAAACTTTTTTTTGGCAGGAAGTTTTAATTGCTCTCTTGTTATGTTAAAATATCACCTGCCTGAACCTTGTGTCTTCCATGTTCTTGTTTTTAGCAATTTTTTTTTAATTAACATTTTAATAAATAAATAAAAGAAACAAGCGCACAGCCAGAAGCTGGACGTTAATCTCTTTTTTGTTGTTTAAAGTTTTTGATATTAATAAAAAAATTCGCATATTATTAAAAAATTTTATGTTGAAAAACTGACGCGGTTATTTCGGTAGGTGCGAATTTTTTTTTAAATTAAGATTTCATTTTTTTGTTTGTAAAAAAAACACCGCATCAGTTTGCTTTGTTTGTTGTTAAATTCTCTTGAAAGATGTTTTTTGTCTTCAACGGACACCAGGGGCGCGCTAAATTCTTGGATGAGTTATTTTATAGCATTATTATTAATTTTTAGACATTTGTACTTTTTTAATTACAGTGGATGATGCCAATATAGTTTTTGTTGGTTATTTCACTGAAGGCAGCAGAGCAGCGTTTATATTTTGAATTGTTAATTTTTTTTTTTTTAATACTTTGTTTAAATTTAATTTTTTTTTTTTTTTTTTTAATTATTCACGAAAATATTTTTTAACGTACACCTGCATTAAGATGGCAACAAAACCGTTTCGACAAATAAAATGAGAAAAACAAGTATTCTACTTATATTCCTTTCTTTCAAAAGTTAAAAACCCTTTCTCACACTGAATTGCATTCATACTTTGTTTTAATTACGTGAAGATAATTTTCTTTCTGTTATTTCTCCCGAGGTCGAGCTTTTACTTTTTTTTGTTTGTTTGTCCCAAAGTTTTCTCTTTACATAAAAATTTAATAAATAGTAAAAAAATAACCTTTCAAAAAATAAACAATAAATTTAAAAGGTTACTTTTCAAGCACGAATACTCACTCATACATCACAGATGGATGACCGTGCTCTGATTTCATTCCCAAACCAACTACGCAATCGACCTAGGAAGAACTTTAAAGAAATTCATGCATTTTTTCATTTTTTAGATTAAATATTACTTTTTTTGTTTAAATTAAATAATAAAAGAAATTTCACAAATAAAAAGTATATTGCCTCTCATAAAAAAAAAATTTTGTTTTTGTTTTTTAATTAATATTTATATGAGACAAAACACTTAGTATTTTTTTAAAAAATATTATTTTTAAAAGAAAGTTTGATAAATTATTAGAGAAAAATAAATGTAAATTACTACATAAATCGCAGGCTGACAAACACTTTAAAAACAAAAAACCTCTTGTAAGATTGGAACGATACACCACAATAAAATCCTGGCGAGTTTAGAGTTGTGTTTTATTTTACTTTAATTTCATTTTTTCTTTCAAACAAGTTTGGTTTTTTCTTTTAAATAGTTTTGTTTCACGCGCGATTTACACTGCCTTATTAATTAACTTTTTTTTTTTCTAAACACACACAGAAAATAAACTAAAAAACTGCAACTAAAGAATATATATACTTTTTTCTTCTCCCGGATTTTTTTAATCAATCGAGTGATGTATTTCACTTGTTAAAGAAGAAGAAATGAAAACAAAACCCTCCTCCCTCCAGGGTAAATTTTCAAAATCAACCCTGTGATTCTTCGAAGTTCCAAGAATTAAACAATGAAACACCATTGAATAATTGAATATGTGGATGGCTCCGCAATGCTGGTATTTTTATCGGTCGTAGCACGCATATTTATTGCTTTCCTGACCGGTTTCGGATTTTCATTCATCGTCAGAGCAACTGAAGTGAACTCTCTACACGAACTTGATGAATTGGTTCTGACGATGGATGAAAATCCGAAACCGATCAGGAAAACTATAAATATGCATGCTACGACGGACACAGTACCAGATGAATGAAATATAAATTAGGAAATGGTGCTACTATATGTCAATGGGTCCCACAACATCCGCCTTAAAATGCTACATCTACCTTATAAAATTAAGGATAAAAAAATAGCACAAATAATTCATCCATCAAAATAACAAAAAAAAAAAAACGTTAAAAAACTTAAAAGTTTTCTTTATTTGATTCCTATTAACTAATTTCCGTTTATTTTTTTTTAATGTTATATTTACTAAACTAACTTAATAAAAAAAAAATTGTACTCAATAAAGCTGTTGGTTATACATTCTAAATTCATTCGCTATGCATCTAAATTTTCAACAACAAAAGGCGACACTAAAAGAAAAGAACAAGCCAAAGTTTATTAAAGCCAGCAAAAAATTTAAATTTCTGAACTTTTCCCCGAATTCAGCGGGAAAAGAAATTTCCCTGAGTGATTTTCATTGGAAACACTTTTATATTATATTCAGGCAAGGCAAGCACATTAGAAAAGATTTCTTTAAACTTAAATCTTAAAGGAAAACATTGTTACCCTCTTACAATGTCATAAATAAAATGCAGTTTTTTTGTGCTATCCAACGATGTGGATATCGGTATTTGCTTAGAAAAGATATTATATTCATTTCGTAATGCATGTTCAGAACAAAAAACCAGCTACTGGCCAGCCGAAATTCTTTTTTGGGAGGAAGTTAGGATCGAAAACTGTGATCTGCTTCTACCCAGCTCAACGTAATGAATAAGTACTATGGGCTTCCGGTAGATGGAAAAATCAATTCGATATCGGGTAACGGGATTTAGTGTCAATTTTCCTAGAAATTCGACTGTTCGGTTAAGGGCAAAGTGACAGACACTTGGCCAAAATAAACAAATGGGTAAAATCTCCCACTGTAAACAATGACCAATCATTCCACTTATCAAAAAATAGCTCGTTCGGATATACTCAAAGCATACTGACTGAAATATTTGAGATTGTGAAAGTCTAAAAATACAAAAAAATGAGCATCCACAGCAAGCGCAACACAAGGAGCACCTTCTGACTATACGATTTCTTTAGTTCCTTCCATTTTCCCCCTTGCACAATCCTCGATCACTATCTATAACAATAATTTACACTAAATCCTATCCCGTTGAGATCAAAATGTAAGGCAGCATTGATTTTTTTTGGACATAAATCTCTGAACTCATGTTCTGGGAATTCCTTAATGCGCGAGTCTGATAAGTGTGATTTAATTCTGAAAATGGGTATTTCTCATATCTGGATACAGTCTCAAATGCAGTTTAATATATATATAATACACCTTCATGCAATGTAATTCTTTATCAGGTTTTCTGATATTTGGGCCTTCTATTTCCCTTAGTATATGAAACGCGATTCACGTTTTTTAAGTCCAAATGCTTTTTATCATTTTTTTTTTTTTTTACATTATTTCGAGCTTATTCAGTGTGATAAATATTTTTAAACATATATATTTTTAAAAAAATTGCCAAATATTATAAAAAAAGTCCACCAGTGTATGTGCATAATCTAATACAATTACCAAACTGCAAACAACCCTGATGATAGAGTGGATTAACTATTAAATGAAAGTGAAACTACTAGGAGAATTTTTATGCAATACAAAGATTAACAACTAAAAAGATGCAACTGAACTGTTAGACTGCTCAGCAGTAATAAATACTACCCTATTTTCTAATCTGGTAAATGAGAAGTTCCCCATTTTCAGAATTGGCCACACGGTAAAAAATAAAGCAATACCTGCATCATCAACCAACCAACCATACGCTCGCTATTAAAATTCTGCAATCTACTTTACTATAATATCTATAAATAATAGATTCTGTGAACTAATCATTTCGGAACTACTAAAAATGACATGAATCACCTCTAGAATTTTTTTTAATGGGAGGAGGGTTATACCACTTTAGATTTTGTTGTATTTGTTTTTATTGTAATTCTGTTAACTTGAATACCTTTTTACGAATTTATCCCGCTACTAATATCCGCCTTCTCGCATTTTAGAAACAGAAAAAAAAGAAGCTTGAAAAACACGTTTTATTTTGTATCTTTTAAATGTTTTGCTCGAGTGCATAAAAATATGACCGTAAGAATTCTAAAATTGCATCTGTGAATGGCGCAATAAGGAGAAAACAAAACAAAAACAAAAAAAAAAAGGCTAGAAATTAAATAAGTTTTTTCATTGCTGTTTGATGTTGTTGTTGCTGTTTTTAAAATTAAATGTAAAAAAATACAAATAATTTCTAAGCTGTACTCTCATCTGTAGTATTTACCACTGCTTGCTGGGGCGCTTCCTGTAAACAAACGACAATTATTTGGCATTAGAACACGCACCATTCAGGATTAAAACAGGGATAAGCAGAAATAATATGACCAACCTACCTTGTTATACTGAGGCCTCCTATATCTAGGTCTAATCCTGCCTCCACGGCCGCCCCTGGGGCCGCGACCTCCACCTCTTTGTTCACTTCCACCTTCTCCACCTACATCTCCATCTTTGTTTCCTCCTTGTTCTCCTCCTTGCTATAATTAAATAAATATCACAACCAAAAAATAAACTTAGTCTTATATTATTATCCTCTTAGAAAAGGGATTTTGGCCTATAGGGAGAGAACTACGAGCGTTTTTGTACTAATGGCCATAAAACACAAGGTTTCGAAAAAAAATCTGGCGCTACATGTCAAAACTCGGAAAGACTGTGCGAATTTAATTTTAAACTAACTGACAATGCCCCTAAAAAATCAATTTTTTAAGAAAAATATTCCAAATAAAAGTAATACGTTTCTGTCGATCTAGCAAGCATTCAAGTTAAAGAAAATCCAAAAAGCCAAAACCAGGAAAATTCCAAAAAACTCAAAAACCTATTCTACAAATTCGCACTTCCGATTAACTGAATTTCTTCAAATTCAGAATTTTATCAATGCTTCCACCAATGTATATTCCTATTAATATATGGTAAAACCATATATGGGGGGCTGAGATTCATAGTGGCATAAGTCAGATTTTTCATTTTTTGGAAAAAACCGGTTTTTTCATTTGGCTTCCTAAAAAACTCAAAACCATGTGCACAAATGAATTTTCCGAATTTAACATTCTTGTGTACCCTTACCATATGGATTACAAAAAGACAAAAAATAAATAAATTGTCTTTTTAGAGGCGAATTTTTACTAGGAAGTGCAAATAACTTGTTCAATGTCAACTCATCAATGCTAAAAAGGTTAATTTTCTTTTAAGGCATTTTAAATTTTTATTTACATTAAAATCTGTTTTATTGATTTCAATTTATGTAATATTCGTTACGAACACACAGTAATGGCTAATAGCCTTAAGTTGCTAAAGTACAAAAAAAAATTAAAAAAATATGTAATTATTAAAACAAATTAACCCGTGAAAAAATCCATGAACAAAAACATAAAACTAATCTTGGTTTTCGTCAACTTCATTGCACCCTCTGATTCCTTTGAAGAAATCATGATGGATTGGAGGAATATACTTCAGCAGGTACAAAATGTCTCTTTTCTTCAATTTCTTGAACTTTCTCGGTCCATCGTACAGCTTTCTTGCTTGATCAGTCCGAGGTTCCTTGGTCGGCCTTCTTTATGTGGGTTTATGTTCAGCTCACTGAATGAGATGGAGAGTTCGTTGAGAGTAGTCTTGTACAGTATGGAGTAGAGCATGTCTTTCTGATAGCGGAGCCATTGTATAGACAACCAGTTAACATTCTCGAGATTAATGTTTTTTTTTCGCTTTGTTATAGCGTTTTCCAGAGTATTTGTTTTCACGAAATCTTCACTTTGCATTTATATTAGTGTGAACTTGCTCTGTCGCTTCGCATTCTCTATTTCCTTGTACCAATCATCTGGCATGAAAATAGTCTTGTTTCTCGAACTGCTTTCTATCAGGCCAAAATCAGAGTCATTTGAGAGATAGGAGTGACCAGAAATTAAGAACTTATGATCTATTGTTTCAATAGACGTTTCTTGTGTTAATTTGAGTAGTGATAGAGAAACTTTAATATTTCGGTTCTGCCCTGTGCAAGTATCACTGTAAATTATGACATGTTTTTTAGGGTACTGTTTCAAATCTTAACTATACATGAAGCAATTTCCTGAGATCCTCTGGAAGCGATTGTTTCGTCCCAAACGTACATGTAACCTTTTTTGTTAGCCACATCATGCACGCCCAAATTATAGCAATACATATTCCGACGGTAGTGCGCTTCGGAAACTGTAATCTTGGGAAAAGGGAGAGCCTTTTGAAGGTCAATATTTATACTGTAAACATCTTCATTTTGTGCCGCACGCTCCCCATCGGCCTTCAAACTTTTCCTAGCTACTTTAGCTCTTTTTAAATGGAGTAAATGCTGAGTTTCCAAATCAGCTTTATTCCGTTCATCCACTTCCACATCCATTAACTGTTTATACTTATCACATACCTTGCATGTGTCCTTTCGAGGGGCGTGAAAATGTAAGTTAAATTCATTATTGAATATGTACCTATAAAAGTATTCCTTAATTGGAATTACCTGGTTTTTATGACACCACTCCGAGTAAAGAATATACATTTTTCTAATATTAAGCTCAGGACTCAGGTATTTTCTATTTGAGTTGTCCCTCCGAGAATAAAGACTCTAAAAGATGGAAAAAGTGTGATGTGGTTTCTTACGGAATTCTTTTGTTCTGGAGTTATTTTCAGTGCCGCTTTATGTTTTCCCCTTAAGTCTTCCCGATCATTACTTTCCTTAAAGCTCTTGTCAACCTCCCATCAATGACTAAGAATGCATCTTTAAAAAATGTTCTGCAGATTCGAACTGTACTATTTGCTTTCTGGAGGAAAAACAAATTTGAACATTGTCTTTCTCCTTTTGTCCCATCGCGAGGTCGCCTACTTTTTATAGGTACTTGTTGAACGAGGCCGCACATGTAAGCGTTTTGGCGCGAAAAATCGCCCATATTTTGAAAATTGACGAATTGATTAAATCTCTCGCCCTCGCGGAATGAGTCCCTACACTTCTTAGCACATCTACAGTCTTTATTTTCAAATTTTTTGGCATCCTCATGTCTGCCCTTCGTGTTGGTGCATCCCATTCCTGAATTTCGAAGTCTCTTTGCCTTCGCTCTCGCTGACTCATTTTTTTGTCGCTTTCGAGGCTTGAAATCATAGGACTATGATTATTCACATCCCGTTTCGCTCCGATTTGATTACCGACGATGCCACCAACCTCTCCTCTATGTCTATCCCTTGCATTGAGCCCCATTTGATGGATATAATCTTCTTCCGAATGGGTATCTATAAAATATTAAAAAAGAAGGTGACTTTTCTTTTTTGTGGCTTAAACAATTTTGGAAATTGAAAAATTAATTAATTAAAAATTTAAATAATTTTTTGAAAATTTTGTAATGTTTTTGTTTAATTTTATTTTTAAGCAAATGGATCAAACTACATACCTGAGGATAATTCGCCCACTCAGGGAAAATAGTCATTGTCCGCTGTATTATCATCTCTATCTTCTAAACATCTCAGTAATTCTTCGTCAGTCATGTTTGAAGTTGAAGTATGACTCACTTTATTTTTCGTGAATGGATGAAAAATAGCAGTGTTTACAATAAGAAGGACGAGGTTCAATTAACAACTTATAGAATTTTGTTTTTAATATCCAAGAGCCTTTGAGGTACTAGTAGAACGTCTTTTGTTTTTAATACCCAATACTATTTCGCTTATTAGTACATCTTTTGTTTTTAATATCCAATAGCATTTCACGTACTAGTACGTCTTTTGTTTTAATACCCATAAACCTTTCCGTATAATACACTAGTACGTCGTTAATTTAACTCGAATTACTTTGCAAAAAAGCTTCTTCTGTTTTAAATTAATTTTTTAGTTTATATATTTGGTTGCGTTAATCTTATAATGGAAGAAGAAGATTTTGAAAACTTTAGTAGTGAAATATGTCTGATGTATTATCTGATGCTGAAAATATTACATCCAGCGAGGATAGTAGCAATTCAGATTTTCCTATTACGATGAAAAGAAGAGTTTTGCCGCTAATAAGTGAATCTGATAGCAGCAATTCAGAACGCATTGAAGACGAAGAAAACGAAGGAAATAATTCAAGGAATATATTTGTCTCGAAATGATGCTAATGTAACTCCGGATTTGTTTTTGGGCAACGAAGCTATTAAAATATTACCTAGTAATTCTGAAAATATTCCAGAAGTTGTAGATTTGTTAATTAGTAATGAATTTTTTAAATTATTAACGACAGAAACAAATAGATATCACGGACAAAATGTCCATAAATACAAAATACTAAGAAACACTAAAAAGTGGAATGATACTACAATACCCGAAATGAAGCAATTTTCGGGATTACATATTTTAATGGTACAAGTTTGGAAGAGTAGTATAATGGTCTACCGTTCCACAGATGGAAACATCTATTTTTGGCAAAGTTATGACCCGAAATAGATTAAGGCAAATTTTACAATCCCTCCATTTCTCGAATAATGAAAAAATGCCAGAAAACACGAATCGAACTTACAAAATAGATTCAATAATGTAATACTTTTCTGATAAATTTAATAAGATATGTAAGCAAAAACAAAATTTTTCGTTGAATGAAGCCATGATACCGAGGTCGATTGAAATTTCGAGTTTATTACCCAGGAAAAATTTACAAATATGGTTTACTTGTAAGAATGCTATTATGTGATGCTGAAAGCGGATACACATGCAAATTTAAATTATATTGTGGTAATGGAGAAAATTGCAGATACTTGTTTTATCTTTTAGATGTTTGTGCCATCACGTATATATGGGTAATTATTGTAATAGTGTCGACCCGACAGAACATTTGCATTCGAAGAAAATTAGAATATGTAGTACTATAGGGGAAAATCGAGGATTGCCTTTAGACTTGAAAAAATTAAAGTTGAGAAAAGGTCAACATGATTTTGGTCGAAAGGGAGGTGTTTTAATACACATCTGGAAAGATAAAAGGGAAGTGAGAATGATATCAACAATACATCAGGCTCTATGATTGAAAATGGTAGAAGAAACAGAAAACTGGAGAAATGATAATAAAGCCAGAAAGTGTTGTGGATTGTAACAAATACATGGAGGATGTTGATTTTGCTGATCAATATCTTTCATATAATCCAATTATAAGAAAAACCGTGAAATGGACAAAGAAAGTCTTCATATTTTTTTTTTAAATTGCGCATTTTTTAATTCCTTTGAGGTTACAAAATTCTTAATCCCGCAAAGAAAATAAAATGTTTACTTTTTCTGCAACAAGTTGGATTAAAAATGAAATTAATTCAAAAAGTAATACAGGAAATTCTGCAAGCCCAACAAGGAGAACCTTTATGAAGATCCACCCGCTAGACTTTCAGGAAACATGAGACCGCACAGACTTGGAAGAATTAAAAGTTGGGGCAAAAAGAAGTGCCCTCAAAAACGCTGTAGAGTGTGCAAAAGAAATGGCCTTCGGAGAGATACATGTTTCATTTGTAAATATTGTGAGATTCCGTTGTGTATTGGTAAATGTTTTGAAGAATACCATATTAAAAAAAAATACTAAGATTTTTTCAAATTATGATTACTTATTTTACTTTTTTTATTAAACAAACAATAAAAATATTATTAAACACAATAGTCTTTCTGTGGTTTAGCATGTTCGTATTTTGAAAATTCTATGGTATTTGTTATGGTTGGGTCCCCAGAGCTGGAAAGTATCGAGATATTCGCAACAAAAAAATGGTTTGAAAACTGACACATTTCTCTTACTCCAATTAACACATTTTCTTCAAATTACAATGTTTACGTTAGTTGAGCTGGCCAAGTAAAAAAGGTAGTGGGGATATAGTTGTATACCTGAGCGGACTTTTGTGGAACGTCTTCGCTGAAAACTGACAAAGCTTGTGTACTTTAAATTTAAATCTAACTGACCGCTCCTCAAAAAAAAAAAAACCTCTAAAATCATTTTATTCGATAAACGGTTGAAATAAAAGAGGTATGTTTTTATCTATCCAGTGAACATTCCAGGTTTAAAGAAAATCGTTAGAACCGTTTTCGAAAAATTGCGAAAAAAATCATTCAGTGAAGTAGCATTTCCGGTTGATGGGGTATGTCAAAACCTTCGTGTCAGATACGGTAGTTAGAACGGAATACCAAGTTGAGTTTCTTGCGAATTTTTGTTTTTGAGATATTTTGTTAAAACGCACATAGACCCACAACAGACCATTTGCCAAAAATATTTTTCTCGTACACAAGGGCCTCCAAACGTCAATTTCAGTGAAAACTCAATTTCGCAAATTTGGAACGATCGCAATATTTTTTACTAGGAGGAGTAAGAGAAAGTAAGTATGCAGCACTTCTTTTTTAAATATTAGTGTTTTAAAAATTTAATATCAAAAAATATGTTCAAATAAAAGCAATTTTAATCGATTGAAAAACTTTTCTATTGTAAAATATACCGGCTTCCGACACTCAGGTCTGGAGCTATAATAACGGTTTTCTTTAAAATGTTTAACAAATAAACAATCGGTCACCTGTGTATGTATTATTGTTATGTCAATGGACATGTTGTTCTGGGAGAAGATGAACCTGAACCGGCGGAACTAGACCTAGTGGTACACCAACCAGCCCACTCCCAACAATAGAAAGTACAGGACGCTACTATCATCACTGCGATACCACGACCACCACGTATGTCAATGGACATTCTTCCCTCCTGCCTGTTCCCATTCGGTACTTGGGGTTCTTTAAAGACCGTTCCTACCCCTTACGGGGTATACCAGTCCCCCCGTGCAAGCACGGAGTCGTTTTACAAGAGGGCGGATGTCACTACCACGAGAGGCTGGAGTGCAAGGCCTTACCGTGATAGAAGTGCCTCCCCGGGCACTCCCCCGCTTGACCCATTTAAGGGTAGGTTGAGATACGCTCAACCAGCGCGCAGAGTGATCCCACGTAGTGGTACACTCCACTGCCAGATCGTAGAGAAGGCTGACTCTACTTTAGCTCTGGTGAGCCGCACCCCCTAGCGAAGGGCACTTCCGTCGTCAAGCGACGGCAAGAGCATTAATTTGTATTGCGGTATACCCAGCCGCTCAGCTCATATCCCGAAGGACAGCGGAGCTATTGGTTAACCAACGGCTACTACGAGTCCTACCTCAATTGCAAGCAATTGGGCTTGGAATTCGACGACGCTTGCGCCCGTAGTTCAGTACTTCACTATATTATATATAGCGGCGTGACTGATCGCACGCCCGATGGTCTTACTCCCTTGCCATCTACTGATTTGACCCGTTGCCTCAGGGGTCAGGGGGTACAGTATCCCAGGGACCAGGAACCCATCGGCTCATGGGGGAGTGAAGGGAACAGGGAAAAGGACCAGGAAAGAGCGGGAAGGAGTGGGGTGGCTTCCCCAACCTGGAGAACCAGTGGCTGATTGCATCTCCTATAGAGATGGGCGATGGTGTCGCCACATACCTACGCCATTTATGTCAATGGACAGCAAGGTGTTAATAAATTCGATCAGATGTTTAGAAATAGAGTGTAGGGAGGGTGACTCATGCCATTCTGATTATGACAATCAACCGCCAAAAAATTTTTGTGGTGGCTTATGCCAAATACTTCACTATGATTCAAAACACTTTTAATTCCTGTTCGTTGAGGACCATACTGGAGTAAGTCCCCTTATTTCGCTATGATAATTAACAGTTTATTGGAGTTGTTTACATCCGAAAAAAGTGATGAAATTCTCATGGCAACAACCAGATATATGACTTATTTCACTATAAATCTAAATGCTTAGTCTCTTAAGGAAAATGAATATTGAGTTAAGTCAAAACTTTCAAATTTTGACTTATGCCACTATGAATCTTAGCCCCCCCCCCATATTATACTGAAGTAATACTTAGAGAGAGAAACATAACGCTATGTTTGCCCACAAGCCAAAAAAATAAATTTTCCTGGAAAAAAAAAAAAAATGGTTCAAATAAAAGTGATAGGTATTTATGTATGTAGATAGTAATTTAAAGAAAATACGATAAAATTAGGAAAAATTGTCGTATACAAATATACTTAAAATTTGTGTTAATCACATTAATTTAAAATTAGAGAATACTACGAAAAACTAAAAAAGAAAAAACGTTCAGAAAAGTTATATTTCTGGATGTCTTTTCCGGAGATCTCCGTATCTGAGCGATCATAGTACCTAAACGGAATACCTAGTTTGGCTTTCTGCGACTTTTTGTTTTTGAGTTATTCTGTTACACACACCCCCCCCATTCGTATTTCAGGAACCCCAAAATATGAATTTCCGGTGAAACTCAATTTCGAAAATGTAGCACGATCGCAAACCTCCTCTTACCAGGAATAAGGGAAACTAAAAATGGAACAATAAAGTAGACAGAATAAACTGCCTCTCAGAGGAGTTTTATATCGAACTCATCGAATCCATCGAACACGCAAGTGTTGTGTATGAAGATGGATCAGAAATATAACTTGCAGTTTGTGTTAATCACAAACAATTTAAAACAATATAAAATTCAAGACCAGAACGTTGAACTCAACCAAGCAACCCAAAAAATAAAAAATCAATGGCCATCATTGTTACTATTATTATTAAAGCAATTTACGGTATTTAATACACAATAAAATTACCCACCCGACCCTGATGGTTGCCTCCACGAAGTCTAGGCTGTTTATTGGAGAACACATGGCTCCTGTTGCCTTGATAGTTAAGAGCATAACGTCTATTACCTCCGTCACCTCTAGATCTATTTTCCGGCCCTACACTACCTTCATTTCCTTCATCCCCACCTCCGCCTTCTCCACCATCTGTCTGCTTTCCTCCAGCCTTGTCTCCATTCTTGGCAGCCTAACAAGTAAAGGCATTATAAGAGAATAAATATTATTAAATTATATAATATTATAAATATTAAATACATACTCATTTATTACATAATTTCTAAGAATGTGAATAATGTAAACATTATTGCTATAATAAAGATGCATATATCTGTTAAAAAAATCAACCTGGTTGTTTCTTCGTTGGAAGTACCCCCCGCCACCGCCGCGGCTGACGAATCGCCGGTTTCTATAACGTCTCGGTTTACTTTCTGCACTTCCTGCTCCTCCTTCATTTCCTTCTGCTCCATCAGCATTATTCGGATGAGCTGAACCAGATTGGCTTCCTGGTTGAACAGTTTCATTTAAAAATAATGGAATTTATAAACAATACACAATGTTCATGAGTACCAGTCTTAACGGTAAGGAAGATATTATACTCTCTGATCAGCAAACTCAATTGTGCTCGTTGAAATGACAATATCAACAAAACTCGAGAGCCCTGATATCTCAAGATACAATTTTACGAATTAAAATCTTATTAAGGTACAATTCCGAACTCGACCGCAGCAACCAACTGCAGCGACAGGCTTCAGACGCAGACGGCAGAGCCTCTGCCGTCTGCGGTCGGATCAATGTTGAACGCAGCGACAAATAGCTTGCAGTCACTTCAAAGCGTTAACATAGACAACATGTCAGATGTGTTTGATTCAACTGATTCTTTTTGTGTCTTTTGTTGGTAGAAGAAGAGGACGATGACTTTTTGTTATTATATACCAAAAAGAAAAGCAACAATGCCAACGGTATATTTCAAAAACCATTTATGGGGAAAAAAATAGCAACCAATAGATTTAACATCCCAGGACTGAAACAACTACCAGAGTCAGATGTGATTATTTCCTGATTGGAGACGAAGCATTTGCACTAAGTAGTTTTATGATGAAGCCCTATTCTAAAAAAGTGGCCAGAAGAAAAGTGGTAGAAAGAAACAAATTTATAACTACTGATTATGCCGAGAGGTCGCCGAGTGCCAGAAAACGCTTTTGGGCTATTAAATCAAGTATTTAGAGTGTTTTATACACCTCTCGCTGTAGCGCCAGATATAGTTGATGATCTCATATTAACAGCTTGTTGTTTGCACAATCTTTTTCGTGATGGTTATCTCGAAGAAAACAACTCTCCAATTTTCAATTATATTAATGAAGAGTCCAGCCGGGACAACATGATAAACTTATCTCGTTTTGGTGGATTTTCTAATATTGCAGGATTTCAAATCAGAGACAAACTTAAAGCTTCTTCTGCGGCGTAAATGGCGCAATTTCCTGGCAAGAAGCCGCAACTGGTAATGGATAGATAGGAATGAATAGTATATATGTATATGTATATGTATGTGTATCTGTTGGGGTCAATTATTTGTTTAAATGTTGTATTATTCATAATGCCTGGGTAATTTGAATAATTCAGCGCAGAAGTAGGCCGGTAGTTTTGTAAGGTTGTGATTTGTTGACACTAGAAAAATATTGCTCAATTGATTAACAATGCCGGGACATTATGAAGCAGTATTTATATTTGTCATTTTGTCAAACATGTGTTTTTAGTCATGTATGTTTCATTTGCTAAAAAAATCCATTTAATTAAAGAACATATAACCTCACCATCTTTATTTAGCTCCTTTATTATTATTTTCAAACTTTATCTTTAACTAGGTTATGGCGATAATCAGCGTGGCTTCTGTGTTAAATCAGCGAAAAGCATTGTAATTTCTCTGTCGCCGGCGGCAGTACTGGTTCTTGACCAGCGATGCGGTCTGCTGTCTACAAGTGGCGCGACTGCAGGCGACAGAGGCGCTGTGTTCCGAATGCAATCCATATAAAATCATACAAACCTGTAGTGTAGCCTGTGGTTTGACGTTGCAGCTTGCCGTCTGCGGTCTGCAGCCTTGTTCGGAATTGTACCTTAACTGTAAAAATCCCTAGCAGGCTATGGTTAAATACCTATCAGACTTGTACTAGAGGTAAAGATTCTGGAGTTGAGATCATATGAGCGTCAAAAGATTGACAATCTGTAACTAGAATAATGGCTAGTTTAAGTTACTTGAAGATATTTTACTAACAGGAAATATGACAACATATATTCCTTCTTACTTATACTTTTTTACAATGTATTTTCCCTTTCTTATGTACTTCATAAAAAATGGCATAACATAATATCTTATCAATTCTGTGAGATTTTCGTATTTTTTGTAAATATACCAAAATAATTTTCCGACGATACAAGATTGTAAAAGTTATAAAAGTTGGATGTATCCTATGGTACAATAATATATCAAAATCTTTTTATGTTATTCGGAAAGAAATATAGGTATCAACTATATTTGCTCTATGCAATTCTATGTTATCACACTGTTTAGACAAAAACATCCTGATGATGGGCGAACGCCCGAAACCGGTCGATGACCATAAAAAGAAGCAGGCTATCACGGAAAATATCTCTGATATTTCGAAAAAAGTGCGACTTGTTAGACCTTTTCAATTAATCGTAGTATTACTTTTTTGACTGCTGGTAAAAAGGCGTATTGCTATCGTGTCAAATTTTCGCTTTACAGCTTTCACAGGAATCTTGTGTCCGAAAAAGTGTGTTATGCGGTAACAATATTGGAGTTGTTCCCGTCCTCTAGTTTTTTACGTTTAGGATTAGTAGTAGGTTAGGTAGTATATAAGTTAAATTAAGTTAGCGTAAGTAGTTTATTAGTCTGTCGGTATGAATGTAGGTATGTTTGTTTCGTTAGTATAAGTTTAATTGTATTTAGTGATAATTTTATAGAATTAAGGGAGAAGAAAATTAGAGAAGATCGGAAGAAAGAAGAGGAGAATGGAAAATAGGGGAGGGACGGATGAAGAGAAAGAAGTGGGGAGGAGAGGAAACAAGGTTATGAAGGGATAACAAGACAGAAGGAGGCCTAGCCGGCTATTAAGAAGCTACAAGGTGAGCTCTGAAGTAAAAAGAGATTTTCCAACGCGAAGGCGGACAAGCGGGCTTCCTCGAGAAGGGGGCGACATCATACCCGTGAAGGGGATCGAAGAGGAGGAGCGGCGCAGGGAAAATTGCAGAAAAACAAACAGGTGCATTTGTTGTGTGTGGTGATTGTAAAGAAAAATTAACAATTTATGTTGTGTGAACTCCACTAACCAGGCCTGGTCCAATATAGTAAAAAAAAAATATTAAGAAAATTCAAATAAAAAGGGGAAACACTGTCTGTTGTATGTAGTTTAGAACTTAAACCGTTTATTTTATTTCATTTATTTTCTTTTGTTTCATTCTGATGTTATTTCTTTTTTTCCGGTGTAATTTTGTGTTATTTTAATTATATGCATGTTTTAAATTTACTTAGTGTCCTCATTTCCCTTTTGTCAAAAGTTG
>JAAEAF010009660.1:0-17356 GCA_011037195.1 Triatoma infestans
CAAAGCTGAAAGTGGTTCCGTCATGAAGGTCGTGGCTTCGAGATTGCTTGTCCCCAGCTGAAAAAATCTTGTTCCCATCAGGCCTCAGACTCACAAAAGATGTGTACCGGGATTTCCTTCTCGTCCTTGCCGAATAACTTGGAATAACGCGTTGTCTGCAACTAGTAATTGGTGCAGGTGCCTATTCAGTTTACAATGCCCTGTTGGTAGACCCACAGGCTAATGCCTTATATCCCTTCGGCTTCGGCTCAGTCGGTCCCTGATTAATTTAGGTAAATGTCTTTTAACAAAAATTTAGCCTGCTTCTGCCTTGGTGTTCTTTCCCACCATTGCAAACGCTGGTCTTCCATCCAATCCTTGATAGAAGTTTAAAACAAGCTCCTTGGTAACCCGCAGAAGGCTTCGGGGCCTATCAAAGTATCCTTCGAGCCCTCCCTTGCCCGGGGGTCCGCCCTGGCGCTTATAGTGGCCCTTATAGCAGAGGCACAAAAAATGCTTGTCAGGAGTTAAGGGTCGGTAGCCGAAGAGTATGGGCTAAACAAAAATTGTAATAACTTAAATATTCTCTAGTTTCTTACTACTTTAATTTATCGCTTTATTAATAATATTTTTAATTGTATTTGTAAACAAAAACCATAATACATAAAAAGTGTAATAAGTATTAAATATCACATATGGAGCATGTTGCTTAATAAACTGTCCCTTATTAGGGTAAATTTTTGGGGGTAAAAAAACAAGTCAAATTTCTAAAAATCACTATTTTGGACTCAGGAGACCTCAAAAACTTATCTTTGCTTCGATACCAAAAATTTGACAAGATTGAAAAATATTTTTGTTCTTTCTAATCTTTCTCCGAGCAAATATACTTCGTAGACTGAAGAACTAAAAGATTAGATAATCTATTTTAAATAGCAAAGGCGAATAAAATCCCTTCCCATTAGCCTAAATCTCCTCCTGATTCTCTCCAGCTTACTTCTCGTCACATTCCTGCCATTCTTCTCGCTGGCTGAAGTGATACTGGTCCAGAGACTTACTCTCATGTGACAGTTATACTGACATTGACTAATTTACAAACAACAAAAACCATATGTATAAACACTTGGAAGCGGGTATCTACTACAAGGAATGTTTCTCTGGCTCTTTTAATTTATATGGCATTAATATATTGTATCATTAATACATGTTACTAACAATTTTAATAAATTGTATTATTCTAAATATATTTAACGGAGAGTAACAAACAATTTAATGTTTTTATTACATCCTATTGCTTATTGTTAAATAATAATTACAAAAAGAAAAAAATGATGTGAAACACTCATGCAACTTTCTCTTATTGCGGATTTCAAAATTGTGACTGACAAATTTTATAGTTAGTATACCAAATTTAATGAAGTTCGTCGGTATTTTTATGGAGAAAATCGCGAAAACTGAAAAAAACTGTTCAGTAAAAACGCAATTCTGATCTTTTTCGAACTCGGAATTTCAATAAAACATTCAATTCTAATTAATATTATTTAGATTTCATAATTGTATAATAAACTGAAATAGGACTTTGGAGGAAAACCTAACCTCTCCTCTTCCCCCCAAAAAAGTGCCCCTAAATGAATTTTCCTGGAGAAATGTTTCAAATAAAAATATTGTAGATATTTGTATGTGTATTTGATATGCGAAGTTAAAAGAAAATCTTCGGAGTTATTTTTGAGAAAATTGCAAAAAAAAAAAAGTGAAAATACCATTGAGTAAAGTGGTATTTCCGGATGAGGAAATTTGACAGATCACGTACTGTCGGATCTCATGGTGGATTTGTAAACGAATACATATACAAAAAGTATCAAGTTCGAAAATATAAAGTTTGAACTTTCTGCGATTTTTACTTTCTCTTACTCCTTCTTGTAAGAGGAAGTATTGTAATCGTGTCAAATTTTCGATATTTGAGTTTTCACCGGAAATATCCGTTTTGAGGTTCCCTGAGTCCAAAAAAGTGGTTTTTAGCAAATGGGCTGAGTGTGTATGTGTGTCTGTGTGTGTGTATGTGAACAGCATACCTCAAAAACGAAAAATCGTAGAAAGTTCAAACTCGATATTACGTTTAGGTAACACCACGGGATCTGATAGTACGTTATCTGTCAAAATTCCACAACCCGAAGTACCACTTTACTAGTAGTTTTTTTTTTACATTTTTGCGATTTTCTCAAAAATGGCTCCGACGATTTTCTTTAAACTTGGTATATCAACTACACATACAAAGAGCTATAACTTTTATTTGAAACATTTCTCTAGGAAAATTCATTTAAGGGTACTTCTGGGGGAAGGGAGGGGTTAGGTTTTCATCTTAAACAAAACAAAAAACTTGGCTCATTTAGGTTTATTAGGACAATCATCATCTAACTACTGTTATTAGAATGAAATTGTTGTGAAATTCCTGAGTTTGAAAATGAAATCAGAATAACCAGATGTGCGGTTGTTTTGACACTTTACTAAATGATTCTTTCATTTTTCGCGATTTTCTCAAAAATGGCTCCGACGAATTTCTTGAAACTTCGTATACAAAATAAAAATGCAAAGATCTACATCTTTTATTTAAGACATTTCTCTGGAAAAATTCATGTAAGGGCAGTTTTAGGGGATGGATGGGGTTGCAGCTTCCCCTAAAGTGGTATCATAGTTGATTTATACAATTCTATCTTCCAAACAAAATTAATTAGAAATAAACAGATGGCCAAAATTCCAAGTTTTAAGAAAATTAGTAAGCCTGAAGTGAGTGCGCTTTTACTGAACAGTTTTTTTTTTTTTCAGTTTTCGACGAAATTCATTTATATTTGGTACCACCAAATATAACATTTGTCAATTTTATAATTTTGTATAAACAGGAGTAAGTGAAAGTTGTGTAGTGTTTCACACAAGATTTTTTTTTTTGTTTTTTTTTTTTTTTAGAGCTATGCTGTTCACTTATACACACAGACACACATAACACACAGAAAGACCGTTTTCTTAAAACCACTTTTTTGGACACAGTGTATCTCAAAACGTGCATATCCGGTGAAAACTCGATTTTCATAAATTTGACACGATTACAATACTTCCTTTTACTAGGAATAAGTAAATACGTCGATGTTTTAAATGGAAAAAAATCGTAGAAAATTTGATAAAGCAGTTCCGCAAACAAAAAGAAGATACAATTCTGGCCAACCGATTTTCTTCAAACTAGGAATTTTTGAAACATATTTAATTCAAATTAATATTATTTAGATGGTGGAATCGAATAATAAATTTATATAGCGCTTGAGACGCATACCTTACCCAGAAGAAACTTCAAAAATGAATTTTTCCCATAAAAATATCTGAAATAAACGAAATTCATGGGGGGGGGGGCGTTTTCTATAAAATTAGCAGAAAACTTAAAAATCCATTCATCAAGGTGGTATTTCCGGTTGACGAATTTTGACAGACAATTTCCAGTGGAAACCTATGGCACCATTAAAACAAAATGTCAAGTTTAGACGTTCTGTGTTTATTCTTTTTTGCGCTATGCTGTTCAAATATATACATAGACTATTTTCTAATGATGAAAACACTTGATTCGACTCAGAGATTCTCAAAACGTGTATTTTGGGGGAAAACTTGATGTCGAAAATTTAACAAGATTGCAAGACTTCCTCCAGCGGTTGTAAGAGGAAGTGAAATTGCAGCACAGAATTTTCATTCACCCTGGTTGAATAGACCGGCCTAAACTAAAAAAGAAGCAAGACAGGTTGGTTATATTACTTTCTCTAATTTTTTATTAATACAACCGCAACGCGCTGAGCTTATAGCAATATTAAAACTGCCGCACTGACTTCTAAGCTTAAAATTTACGTTAATTCTTATTTAGTACTATAACAAACATTTATTAAATAGTGATTTAAATTATATTAACGATTCTGTTGTGTGAGTTCCCAGGCTGCGTCTCCAAGGAATTTATGTGGCTCCCCTCTTATTTAAGAGCAAGTTATCCATTTCTATAGCCCTCTCGACAGAATGGAAGGGAACATAGAAGCTGGCTGCTTCCAAAGAAGTCGGACTTTCTGGAATCTCAGAAAAAGCCGGCTCTCACACTATGAGTCCTTGGACACAGAAACTTTGCAGTCCATTGCAAATTAGGCCTAACAGATTCAAATGCTTTTCGAGCTTAAAAAAAAATGTTAATAAAAGCGCACTTCCGGTTTACTGATTTTCTTGAAACTCGGAATTTTGGCCATCTATTTATTTCTAATTAATTTTGTTTTGATGGTAATATATTTGTGTGGAGCCATGGGTATAATTCTCTCCACTGCTCGTAATAAAAATCAAATATATGCAGAACATATATTATTTATTTCAACGAGAAGGGACATACATAACACCTCTCCCCTCTCCACCAGTCGACGACCCGTCGACTGCGACCACTTGTACACTCCACTACTCAACCAGTAGGCTGTAGATCTTGGGTGAGACCTACACTGTTCTGTAAAACCCACCGGCCATCCTCCAGGCCTTCCAAGAAACTTGTACACTCCACTATCCACCAGTAGCCTGTAGATCTTGGGTGAGACCTCCCCTGTTCTGTAAAACCCAGCGGCCATCCTCCAGGCCTTCCAAGACAAAGGTATCACATACAGCACCCACTGGAACCCTCGAACTCAATCCAAGATCCCACCGCTGCCACCACGTAATATATTTGTATGGAGCAATGGGTATAATTCTCTTTTCTAAGGCTCCGCGGGACTACCAGCTGGTATCTAGTAGGCGTGCTCCTCTCGTCCCACCACCTATACAGTACTTCATCTTTCATTTCCAGGCGAGCCCACTGCGTCCATTGACTTATAAGCGCAGGGTCACCGCTCTTTACTTCCTTAAACGGAGGTCTGGCCCCGTTTCTTTTCCATCGCAGGACTGAAGACAAGATAGGGTCTTCCATTTGCTTCCCCTTGAGGTTTTCGGCACTCTGGATTATAAGGTTGACGGACTCTAATTTGCCATTTCCTGTATGTTTTTTCGGAGGGTACTCTTGCCCATCCTCTATTTCCGGCTCACTGCCGCACTGCCTGCAAGCTCGCGATAACCCATCCGCGTTCTTATGCAATTTTCCAGGGCGGTGAATCACTTCAAAAATCGTACGATGCCAGTTGTTCTAGCCATCTCGCTATCTGCCCTTCTGGTTCCTTAAAAGAGTGGAGTCATTCTAAGGAACTATGGTCCGTCCTTACCTTGAACGGCTGGCCATACATAACACCTCACCCCTCTCCACCAGTCGACGACCCGTCGACTGCGGCCACTTGTACACTCCACTACTCCACCAGTAGGCTGTAGATCTTGGGTGAGACCTCCACTGTTCTGTAAAACCCAGCGGCCATCCTACAGGCCTTCCAAGACAAAAGGTATCACATACAGCACCCAGTGGAACCCTCGAACTCAGCCCAAGATCCCACCGCTGCCACCACTGTAATATATTTCTGTGGAGCAATGGGTATAATTCTCACCACTGCAAAATCAAATATATGCAGAACATACGAGAAGGGACATACATAACAATTGTATAATCAACTATGATAGCACTTTAGAGAAAAACATAACCCCAACCTTCCCTCAAAAGCCCCCTTAAATAACTTCACCAGAAAAATGTTTCAAATAAAAGTTGTAGCTCTTTATATGTGTAGTTCAGCTTCCTAGCTTAAAGAAAATCTTTGGAGCCATTTTCGAGAAAATACCAGAAAACAGAAAAATACATTTCAGTAAAACCGCACTTCCGGTCATTTTCTTCAAACTCGAATTCCATCAACCCATTTATTTCTAATTATTATTATTTAGATGACAGAATTGTATAGTAAACTGAAATAGCACTTTAGAGGAAAACCTAACCTCACCACTCCCCCAATGTTGAGTGGAAATGAATGTTAGAGAAATGTTTTATATAAAAGTTGTAGATCTCTATGATTGTAGTTGATATACTAAGTTTAAAGAAAATAATCGGAGCCATTTTTGAAAAAAATCGCAAGAAAGTAAAAAAAAAAAACCATTAGGTAAAGTGGTAATTCCGGCTTAGGAATTTTGAACCCTAGCCTACAGTGGATCGCATGTTGATTCCTAAACGGAATATCAAGTTTGAACTTTCTACGATTTTTCATTTTTGAGCTATGCTGTTCACATATATACATACACCCACCACAGACTATTTGCTAAAAACCACTTTTTTGGACTTAGTGGACCTCAAAACGGATATATCCGGTGAAAATTTGACACGACTACAATACTTTCTCTTGCTAGGAGTAAGAGAAAGTAAAAATGTATATTGCATAGTTTTGAAATTCCTAATTCAAATCCTAGCTTGCCAGCTCAACAATACAAATCTTTGAATCATAATATATTATTTTTATTTGCACTCTTCGTCACTAACTTTTTACATAGACGATGCTTATCCAAGTCCAGCATTTTTACTAGATATTCGTTTGTACAAGTTGTGGACTGATATTTGCCTCAAGATATGACGTATATATATATTTTAGGTTGTTAATAGGTACAAATATTTAGGGGTTATACTTACGCCTAAGCTATCTTTCCATCCCCATGTTAAAGAGAAGGTATCTTACGCTAAGCCAGCTCTAAATACTGTCTGGTCGGGCTTTGTGGCTAAGGAAATGTTTCTTCTTCTCATAAGTTCCAGTTATTTAACTGTCAATGGCCTGTTATGCAGCCCAAGTTTGGGGGTTTGAACGGTATGAGATACTTGAAAAGCTGTTGCGTTTCTTTATTAAAAAGCTGTATTCTCTTCCGTCAGTTACCCCAAACTACATGCTTTATGCGGAGACTGATGTTGATCTGCTTGTGGTTTTTACGTTAAGACTACACTTTAGGTACTGTCTTAGAGTTCTGGAGCTTCCTGCTCATAGATTGCCAAGGATTTTTGCTCAGGAAATAGTTAAAAAAAAAACTTATTGGTTTGAACATTGGATTAACTTGGCCCGCGGACACTCTTGTCACTTCGATTCCTCTGCTGACAACTTGAGTCTCTGGAAAAACCAGTTAGCAACCTTGTTAGATAAGATAAGATTGGTGTGTCGGGAGGAGTCTGCGTTGTGTATAATTACGTCCTCGAGGTTTATTTACTATAAACAGTTGGATATGAGCTGTAAATTATTCTCCTTTGACCGCCAGTCCTCGTCATTGCATTTAAAAGAGATGAGGTGGTTATTTAAAATGAGGGGCGAATTATTATATTTAAATTGTACGCCTTGGGCGGATAAGGAGGAGATAAGAAAGAGATGTTCCTTATGTAACCTCAATACAAGGGAGGATATTGTACATTTTTTAGCAGTTTGCCCTATTCTCGCAGAATTTCGTTTACGTTACCTCGGAGTACGTTTACTAACTTTGCACTCTTTGCAAGCCCTTCTTAATGCTTGTAACTGTAAGGGGCTTATTAATTTTGCTCGATCTGCCTGGCAGTATCGGCACCAGCTTGTGCAGGAATTTAACTTTTGACTTGTGTTTTTTTTATTAAAATATATATATAATTTATAATTTTTGTTTTGGTTTGTTTTCCACGGGATACTCGTTTTTGTTTCTTCAATTTTTCACTTAATTTGTTCTGTTAATATTTCTCAGTAACCTTTTCATCATTAATTTTAATATTGTATAGTAATGTAAAGTTTCAGAATAGTTTTTACTTTTTCAGTATTTTGTATTTATGTATTTTTTATTTTATTTGCAGTATGAATATTTTTTTTTCTCATGTATTACAGTAAACAAGAAAATATCTTTTATTAAAGGAATAGTATTTTTGATAAAATGTTTGTAACATCTTTCTCCGGCTGACGGATATAATTCCAAGCTGTAAATATTATGTATTAATCTTTCTGAATATAAAATTTTTAAATAAAATATTATTATTATTATTATATATTTTAGTGTATTATATGGAGGAAAAAACATTTTTTTATTTTGTTGATAATACTGATTACCTATACCATACTATAATTGAGAATGATTTTGGTCATCTTATTAAATGAATCGTACATGACAGAAATTTGGACATGTTCATTAGCAATTAGATATCCATAATAATAGCAGGATTGATGGTAATTGGGAACTGTGTAAATAGGAAATGACACTGAATTCACAAATTATATTTGAACAAGGTTTACTGAGTAAAGAGAGAAGTAAAAATGGGGTTTAGAATGGCCAAATGAAATGTGATGATGTTGATAACGTGATGAATGTAGAATTGTAGCGTTGGCTAATGTGGGTCATTTGAAGATTGTTGTGATTTGTTAGCTTGTTCTAATGATATATTAAACTAGCAAATAGTGATAGCGAATACTTCATGGTTAAGGTTGAAACTTGTTAATTCCTTAAAGTCTATGTAATAAGTGATGATTATACTCTTTAAATTTGATCATGTGACTGATCTGTACTCCTCAAGATTTTTTTTTAGTGATTGACTCTATGCCCTTCGATTTTCGACTTTTTTATTCCCACTTTCTCTTATCTCTAGAAAGAGCTTTTAACGAAAGATTCACTGTCAACGTTGAAAGCTCATTCGCCAATACATTGCAATGAGCATGTCAGAAAATGTAATGCGTGGATGAGGCATAATGTGAGGTGAATTTGCTGCCTTATTTCCATTAGATTTAACCATAGACTGTATAATCCTACCTTAGCTTTGTATTGCATATTCCCTCCTGTATTTTGACGCTATTTTTACATTTTTCCCTTGAATTTCCATTTTTCAAATTTATCTAGTTTTTCTCCGCTACCACCAAGACCAATGAATAGTTCTAACTAATTCCACTAAGATTCCCACTCCCTAATATCTCTACGAATCATTCTTTAATAAAGAGCTTCACCTGTGTATACCCTATCTAATTCACAAGATTTAGAACATGTTTGACATGTAAAGTTTCAATCGATAAATAGATGAGCATCTAGAATTACACAATGAATGATTCGTTGCTACTCCGCCGCCAGCTCATTTCTCCCAAACAGCCTACTTGTCCAACAATCCAAAAGTATCAGATGTAATGGAATCAGATATTGGATGTAATGGAATTGTTTGTTGTGTGATTCCTGGAGTAGCAGATGTCTTGAAGAGGGCGGAAGTTAGTTTGAGAGATTTGGAAGTTAGTGCTCGAATTATTAAACGGTTTTTATATAAAAATAAACTGTATTTTAACAATAATTTAAACGTGATAAATGGTAACTAATAACTATAATAAAATACTTAATAATAAATAGAAGATAAATAGCTGATAATTTAGAATGGTTAAAATAACGAACTAAAGTGCACAACTACGAGAATGATAAGTTGAATATAACTGTGAATTGCCGCTCGTGTATAGTTTGGTCGTAGATGATATAATAAATTATGTCGTATATGGTAGAGTTTATATATATATATTGTTGTTCACACTCACACCAAGGCATCTGTCTTAGTGTGGGGCCTTGTGCGACCTTCGTAGTTTGAAGACCTTATTCAGGTCAGTTCAGTGGCCAACCTTATAGCGGTGCTTGCTTATTGATTAAGTATTGATGAAAGGAGCTTTGTTGTTTATTGACCGCGTCTGTTGGCGGCCAATGGTTGCTTTTTATTACTGACACATTTGTTTAGATAGCAGATGGAACCACTAGTTGTAAATCTTTCTTTTGGTGTATTTTGCCGACGTCAATGACTTTGCCGATGCCAATGACTTTGCCATGTCATTACACAGACTATTCTGATTGCCTATTCCACTTGGCTTTGGAATATTTTATTACTTCTTTAACAGTTTTAAGAAAGAAGTAGGTGATCATGGTCGAAATTTATAAATTATTTTCATTGAAAATACATGTTTCCCCCGAAGTACAAAAAAAAAAAAAAAGTTTGTAGCAAATACTATGAACAAAAAGTAAAAAAAATCACAAAAACGGATAATCACAGGAAGTTTGAAGTTGATATTCCGTGAATAGTAACCACTACAGCATCAAAAACACTGATAATTTGTTTGTTGCTTCATTTGATTCTTCTTGATTCAGTCTAATATAAAATTGACGCAATGATTTTAAGAAAATATTTTGGTGCTTGTGGAAAAAATTCTGCAATATTGAACTTTCCTTGTTAATAAGTTTATGTACAATAAAAGTTTTATTAGAATTCCAAACTTAGACAATCGGTGTGCTTTGTTGTTTGTTTGGCCGGCATTGTCTTGAAGACGGCGGCCTGCTAGGTCGCTGGTTATAAATTGCTCTTTTATTACTGCCATCCTTTGTTAAGATAGCAGCTGGCTGGAACCACTTGAAATGTAACATTCATTACAGAATATGTATCTGGGGTTTGTAATGGAATCGTTTGATGTGATTCCTGATGTAGTAGATGTCTTGAAGAGGGCGAAAGTTACTTGAGAGATTTTGGAAGTTAGTGCATTGAGTTATTAATACGTATTTTATAAAAATAAACTATATTTTAACAATAATTTTAACGTATAAATGGTAACTAATAACTAGCAAAATACTTAGGAATAAATAGAAGATAAACAACTAATAAATTAGACTGATAAAATAACGAACTAAGATGCATTACTAAAAAATAATAAGTTTAAATAAAACTGTGTATTAACGCGTAAACTACTGCTCGTGTATATAGACGTGCTCGTACGGTCGTATATGATATAATGCTGCTCTCGTTGTATATGATAGAGTTTATATATCGGTGTTGGCCACACTCTCACCAAGACATCTGTCCTAGTGTGCGAGCTTCGTAGTTTACTGACCTTATTTACGTCTGTGGCCAACCTTATCGGTGCTTGCTTTGATGTAAAGTATTGAAAAGGGCTTTGCTGTTTGTTTGGCCGGCATTATCTTGAAGACGGCGGCCTGCTAGGTCGCTGGTTATAAATTATTGCTCTTTTATTACTGCCATCCTTTGTTAAGATAGCAGCTGGCTGGAACCACTTTGACATTGGTATGACTTTCCATGTCATTACAGGTTCATTGATTTTTTTTTTTTTGAAAAAACGGTTCAAAAGATTTTTTCATTAAATTTGGAATACTAACTGCACAGATATAACTCTCTATTTTTGTAAGTTTTTATAGAATCTGGTTGTTAGCTTGCAAGTGTTAGTGATTGATTTAGCTGCATATAGCTGGAATTAACAGTTTAAATAAATTCACTAGTTGCAATTTGAATACTGTAATGTATTGATGTGATGATGATATGTGGTTGCTGGTTGTGTAGCCCGAGCGGATTTGTATGAAGGGCTTGTAAATATGTAGTTTAAAAGAGAATGAAGTGTTAGCAATAATAAAGAAGTCACACTGTTTTTCAAAAGATATATTCTCTAAGAGAAATTAAGTTACTTTAGATTATCACAACAATATGCTTATAAATTAATTGGAATAAACTCTTAAAACTTGATACTGGCTCTGATGTATTCAACTTGGTAGCTAGAACGAGTCTGTCTTGAAAATTAATCTTCTCTTTGTCCGTTTAGTGCCGCCCTTGTTAGGAGAAGGGGATAGAACAAAGCCATAAAGGTTCTTGGACATCCTAGTAACTGTACTTGTATTACCTGGCTGGTCTTTGGCAACATATTTGATTAATTAGATTTCTTTAAAAAATTAATCTTATCTTTCAAGTTTCTTTGCATGCCAATCAAATACAACCTATAATTTAGGTTCTGTATTGTTAAAGGGCAATTTTGACGAATTTAAAATTTTTTTTTGAAGAATATTTGCTGTTTTATTATAATTACCTTAACTGTGCAGTAAGAGAAAGCCTTATGAGTTTATGACTATATCACATATAAATTTTTAACTCTCTGAGCTACTTTAATTAAGGCTCATAGCTGTTCATTTATTTATTCATTAGCATTTTAGTTTGATATACTTGTCTCATGTGCAATATGGAAAATCACTCTCAGAAATTTTAAAACGATCACGATTTTAATGTAAGTTTCCATAATTTCATCCAAGCTTCGCTTAATAAACTAATATTATAAAGTTTGAAAAAAAAAAAAAAATGAATGAATCAAACTTACCAAAGTTATAGACAAAAATATTTCATGCAAAATGCTAATATTTATTATTGAATTAATAATATCGAATGAGGTCATTGAAATATAATATTTGTCAGAATTTCACTTAATTAATTTTCCATGTAATATAGATACACAATCACGAACATGAATGTAGTGCGGGATATTATCGCAAATATTCAACCGCTCCAGGCTTTATTGCAATTAGAATCTTTAATGGGCTTAGAATCTACGTAAATAATTATCATTTATATCACACTTTTTTATATTTTATTTTTTAATTGAGCATTTATTTATAAAATATGATGAACTTTTTTTTTTTATTATATAATAATTATTTCGATTTTATGTTTGATAAAAATGAAAATTTAATTTAATTTTATTGATTTGTAATATATGTATATCAAAGTTAATATTATTTTTTTGTTTTTGTTTTTATTTGAGTTAATTGAAATATTTAAATGCTTTCTTGGGCAAAATATTATTACTTTTATACTTCTCAATTAATTATTTTCATTTTATTAATTTTATATATATTATAGTACCGATCACTAAAGAGGGGAATAATCCCAGTGACCCGTCTAGCTACAGATCCATCTCGCTGACCATTTGCTTGAGTAAAGTCCTCGAAGCAATGGTAAATTATAGATTGGTACACGTTCTAGAAACCAGAGGGCTTTACAGCCAGCATTAAGCAGGATTCCGCAGGTCTAGATCTACGCTGGATCAAATGAGTCGCCTTGAAATGTACATCCAAAATGCCTTCTTGTGCTGGCCGTGTTCTTCGACCTCGACAAGGCCTATGATACTACTTGGCGGCATGTACAGCTGTCGATGCGCCAAAAAAAAAAAAAAAAAAAATCTGGTGTGAAACACTCACACAACTTTCTCTTACTCCAGTACTCAAAATTATAATTGACAAATTTTATAGGTAGTGTACCAAATTTAATGAAATTCGTCGGAAAGTGAAAACACTGTCCAGTAAAACTGTCCGGTTTACTAATTTCCTTGAAACTCGGAATTTGGGTCATATATTAATTTCTATTATTTCAATTTGGATGACAGAATTGTATAATCAACTGTGATAGCATTTTAAAGAAAAACATAACCCCCCTCCCCCAAAAGTCCCCTTAAATGAATTTATCAGGGGAAAAGTTTCAAATAAAAGTTTTAGCTCTTTATATGTATAGTTAACAACGCTGGTTTAAAGAAAATCGTTGGAGCCATTTTCGAGAAAATACCAGAAAACTGAAAATTATATTTCAGTAAAAAACGCACTTCCGGTTATCTATTTTTTTTCAAACTCGGAATTTCAACAACATATTTAATTCTAATTAACATTATTTAGATGACAGAATTGTCTAATATACTGAAACAGCAGTTAAGATGACAACCTAACCCCACCCCTCCCCCAGAAGTGCCCTTAAATGAATTTTCCTGGAGAAATGTTTCAAATAAAAGTTGTACCTCTTTGTATGTGTAGTTGATATAGCAAGTTTAAAGAAAATCTTCGGAGCCCATTTTTGAGAAAATTGCAAAAACGTAAAAAAAACAACTAGTAAAGTGGTACTTCCGGTTGAGGAATATTGACACATAACGCACCGTCAGATCCCATGGTGATACCTAAACGTAATATGAAGTTTCAACTTTCTACGATTTTTCGTTTTTGAGCTAGTGCTGTTCACATACATACACACACACAGACACACACACAGACACACACATACAGACATTCGCTAAAAACCACTTTTTTGGACTCAGGGGACCTCAAAACGGATATTTCCGGTGAAAACCCGACATCGAAAATTTGACACGATTACAATACTTCCTCTTACTAGGAGTAAGAGAAAGTAATAAGAGAAAGTAAAAAATCACTAAAATGGCTTTTGTTTCTTTTTGTAGCAACATCAGCAGAGGGTAACTCTGGTAATAATAAATATCAATGAAAATTCTATACATCGTACAAGTTAAAATTGAACAAATCAAAAACTCATAACTTCCATAACAGAGAATGTAATTGAATATTTGTCATCCAATCCCATCAATCTGTGTAGTAGATATTTTTATAATTAAAAAACAGACTTTTGAAAGTTCAGAGATCAGTTTTTATTTGTTTTTCTGATTGTTAGATTGAATATAGATTATCTCGTCTGATAGGACGAAGCAGGCGGGAAAAGTCGGTATTAAAAAAACACATGCACACACACACACACGCACATACACACCACAAACACACAAAAGCAGTGATGTCATAATATTAAATTTTATGAAGAAATGTTATTTAAATGAGTTCAACGACCTGGCAAGAGTGAATGGACATTGAGTAGACAGAGGTAAGAAGCTTTTACCCAAAGAGATACATGGCATTCAAAAGGAAACCAAACACAATCGTCCGCTTTCCTTTCAATATAAATGATTAAATAGTAGGGTTTTAAATTAAATGTAAAAAAACAATTACTAGATAATTTAATCAAGGAAAATTCACTATAACAAAGTATAAAAGTAAAATAAGAAATTTGGTATGAAACACTCATACAACCTTTCTCTTACTCTTATTAATACAATTAGTTATATATATAAAACAACAAATTAATTTTCTTTAAATTCATTAATTTATACACTCCATTATTATAAGGATTCATAAATAATAGATTAATTAAAATAACAATGCAACGCACATATAAATTTTAAATTCAAATCAATAGGTTAGAAATAATTACATTTTACTTCAATAATTAATTATTTCATGTATTTTATTTGTCTTAGTATGCATCAAATTTATATTTGTTCCTGACCGGTTTCTGGATTTTCATCCATCGACAGAGCAAATTTACCAAGTTCGTGTAGAATGTTCACTTCAACGTAATGTTTCTGTTACACTCACTCACACTTGTTGGTTGTATATATGTGCGGGAGTTTATAAGGTTATGTTACTATGTGTGTGTGTGTATGTGTTTAAATACAAAGTGGAATTATTATAAATTATTATTAGACATTAGAAAATAGTGTATAATAAATAAATAGTATGTTTTGAAGAATACTTTTTAACTAAATTTTAATAGTATTGTTAGGTATGCTCAGTGTTTTATCAAGTCATTTTTATTGGGGGGGGGGGATAATTTTTTTCAGAAGAATACTGTACTAATAAGAATAGATAAAATCTGAGGAAAGGCAATGCAAAGTTTATTGACAATCCAAAGCTTGTATAAGTAATAAATAAATGTGAAATATAAGCAGGGTTAATACAAGAAAATATGTAAGTAAATTGATATGTAAGAAGGTTGGCAGCATATTGCAAATTGGCTATGATATTAAAATAAATAATATAGGAAAACAAATGTATTCGTTTTTATTTATCAATTTAGTTAACATATTTTCTTGTATTAACCCTACTTGTATTTCACATTTATTTATAACTTGTACAAACTTTTGATGTCCATAAACTTTGCATTGCCTTCCTTAAACTTTATCTATTCTTATTAGTACAGTATTCTCCTGAAATAACTTATCGCTCCCCCTCCCCCCCAAATAAAAATGACTTGATAAAACACTGAGCATCCTTAACAACACTATTAAAATTTAGTCATAAAGTATTCTTCAAAACATGCTATTTATTATACACTATTTTCTAATGTCTAATCATAATTTATAATTGTTGTGGTGGTTGGTTCCGCAGAGCTGGAAAACATCAGAGATCCTGAAGATGGGCGAACCCCCGAAACCGGTCGATGACCACAAAATGAAGCAGGCTACAACGGAAAATGTCTCTGATCATAATTTATAATAGTCCATTTTGATTAAACACACACACACACATAGTAACATAACCTTATAACTTCCCCTCATGTATACAACCAACAAGTGTGAGTGTAACAGTAATATTACTTGAAGTGAACTCTCTACACGAACTTGGTGACTTTGCTCTGACTATGGATGAAAATCCGAACCTGGTAAGGAACAATATAAATATGCATGCTTTGACGGATAAAATACCAGGATATTATCCAGCATTGCTGGACCCATCCATATATTCAATTAATTATTTTGTTACACTTCTTTCTACGGATTTATATAAAATTAATCTTGTTTTCCGAACACTTCAACGTTTTTCCGAGCCTTACAAAGTTTTCCAATATCTGGATTTAAGGACCGTTATCTGATAACCGGAAATATTGTTGATCCGTTAATCTTGTTCTGAAAATTGTTTAATTTTATTTTTATGCACTAAACTAATTTTTGTACACATGAATATCTATCTACTCCTCGAAGTAGCAAAAAATTTGTACAGCAAGCTATTTTCATTGCTGGATATTTTTTCTCTAAATAAATTTTTGTGTTGTTTGGAATTCCAGAGTTTCCAAAAGGTTCCGATGAAGAGAGAAAAACATTTCTTATTATAACCCACTGAAAAATGCTAATCAAATTCTTTTATGATTTCTTCAATTTTTATCAAAATATTGTGGTAAAAGCATGCATTTTGATTTTGTATTTTCAATTACTCTATTTCTTTCTATATCTATTCAAAAAGGCGGTATACTTCCAAAACCTATGGAGGTACTAAGGCCATTTAACAATATTGTAAATATTCCTAGTTAATAGAAAGTTTGTCAACTTGAAGTTGAAAAATTGCAATGAAGAAAAGCGGACAGATGCTTTTCCCATTTTTTCTTCTTTTTACTAATATAAGTATCTGTCCTTGAAACGTTCTACTTCAAATTATTTTAACTTGTTCTTCAGCTAAAACTAATTGTACACATAATTATTCACCATAGTTCAATAAAACAGTTTAATTAACTTTTAAATAATAAAAAAAAAAGAAGTATTATCTACTGTAATTAATCTAAAGGGTAAAGTGGTTTAATACTTAACGCAAGTATCCATAGAATCAAAGTGGCCAACTTCAAAGTTGGGTGACATTTTGTTTAACAAGAAACCATTCTATAGACTGTTACGTAATGGAAACCACTAAGAACTTATGCTTTAGATTGATTCCATCTTCCAACTTTATTTAAGGTTCTTTGCTAACTATGGATTTAGTGCTATCCTATAAATACCCATTAAGAGAGAGTCATTCGATAACTAAAGGCCCAAAGAACTCTCAATCACAGAAAATCGAATATATTAATAACCAAATTTTCAATAACACAACTTGGCAAACCCTGTTGTCAGTTTCAAACAACTTCATATAAGTTGTAATGTTATTCCGGAGGTGGTGCAGTTAGGCCAGGAAGGGAATTGGGCGTCTAGGATAGGTGTGAACATTCAATTACTCATTTATTTAACAATTAAAAGAAACTATTTGATTTAATGAAACAGAAAATTACTACTTT
>JAAEAF010009661.1:0-21442 GCA_011037195.1 Triatoma infestans
CTTATCACCTTTTGGTTATTATTATTATTCTGTCCTAAAACCTGTGATCTTCTCTTTAGATAATTATTAACTTAAACGACGCAATCAACCATATTGCGCAATACTTCCGCCACCGACTTCCTCAACTCAACTGGCACTATTACCATTGTAATACTACTATTATTACATTTATTGTGGATTATCTCTAATATTGCACATCCAAGTGTTTCAAGGAACTATTAATATTAAGAACCTTGGTTGGTAGCTGTATATTACAACTAGCAACAGTGTGTCCAGTCAACTCTAACAGCCTACTCCATTAGAGCTGTGATTTGGGAAGCCTCATTCTCAGGTATTTCCCTGTTTATTATTTTTAAATAAGTGCTGATTAAACTTGTGTTAATACATGATCTAGGGTTACACGCCCTCTTGCTGATTCTTACATAAAGTTACATATGATTATCACAAGACAATATTTTATTCTACCTTTATTCTTTATAACAATAATTGGTGATTTTCAAGGGTTTATACTTCTCAATTAACATTGTTCTAATCTATTCTCAGGTTAGAACTGGCCCTCCACTATTAAAAACCGGATTGTAGGGCTTGCGTCAACATCCGCCGTTTCCGACACCAGTACCTAGGATCTGCATGTGCTATTATAGCATAATCCAGTCCATTACCAGTGCATTGAACAACAACGTTGCCCGCTGAAGACTAGGATTTGGGTTATCATCGCCTTTAAGTGATGTAGTGACAAGAAATAAATGTATAGTTGAATGAATGATAAAAAGGCTAATTCTTATTTCCAGTCCACCCGGATCCCTATCTCCAGCAAGTGGATTATTTACAACTAAATACTCCACATTACTACCAGAGGTTTATTTTTGTTTGCGTTCTGGGCCGATTCCAAATTACTACCAGAGGATAAGTTTTATTTGCGTTCTGGGCCGTTTCCTTCCTGCTTTGGAACTTTATAACTTTCCCCTTAAATCACTTTCATCTTATTTAGTGACCCCAGTCAGAGGGACTTAGAATTCCTTAGCTTGAGTGTCACTTATTTTCAATTAGTGTCACCATCGGCACTATCTAAGCTAGCCTTGTCTAGCATCTTCATTTGCTTTATTGCCTGCGTGTATTAAGGAGTGCGGATAAGCACCAACCTTTAGCGTGCACCCCCCTTAGCAACTATTTCCGGTCTTGTGATAACCATTTCACTCTTTGAGTTTGTATTTCGTTTATATTGCTTTGTATACCTTATTTTATAGTTTGTTCTGATTGTACATTTACATTTCTTTATGCTTTTAGATGTATTTTATTATATTTGATATTGAAGTTATGATCCAGATTTATACATCTTGATACGCTTGTTACTTCGTAGGGTAAGTGTACCTTTTACTCTATTACTTGAATTGTTCTTAACTTTTGTGCTCAAGTGACCTCCTTTGTTTCACCATGTCATCCAATTTGTCTGCCAAGGTATTTAACCGCATATGCCGCGCAGCTATCCGCTGTTACAACCAAATTCAAACACAAATTGATAGAGCATCTCAGTCAACATCCACCTCCGTGACTGAGTACCAAGCCCTTTTGGATTCTCTTCAAAATGCCTACAATAACGATAACAGAAAGCTCACTCCTTATCAGGAGTTAACTGAAGCCTTACCAGACCTTACCCTTGAGACTCTTGAGCAACAGTTGGATGCTGTTTGCGATCATTTCACAGAGCTTGTTCAAAAATTATCTAAATTAATTAGAGCTTCAACATCGCCAGAGAGCTCTACTAGGCTTAGCTTTGACCCTCAAGATATTAATACTACTATATCTACTGCACCTTCTTTCATTAACACTTCCAATGCTCCTTATCCGGTGCAATCAATTCCTACATTCTCTGGGAGGCCTTCTGACTGGAGCGGGTTTATTTCTCGCTTTGAATCCATTTTCAATACTAGTAACCAACTTAATTTAATTCAAAAATTTCAATTTCTTTATGATGGTCTGGATTCCAATTCCCAAACCTTAATCTCGCATTTGAAATTCACACCTGAAATGTACCCAGTAGCCTTGAAAATCTTAAAGGAGCGTTACAACGATCCGCAGGGCTAATTGTTGCTAACGGAATTGTTGGCCTTTCCAAACCAGGCTCCTCTTTTAGAGACTTTGCCACATTCGTGGATACTTTAAATGTACACTACCGTGCACTGGCGGCGTTGCCCCAGGTTGATGAACATCAAGCCATTATAGTGTCGCTACTGGTCTCGAAATTTGATCCAGCCACTTTGCATGAATACAAGAAATTCCGGAAGCGAGTTACACAAGATAACTCCACGGTCACAGTTAACCAACTTCTCGAGTTCTTACGCGAACCCTTGAAGGATAGGCAGATGGATGCCTCTCGCCCAACTGCAACTTCAACTCCGGCTCCCAGATCCGGTTACAAGCCTAAGTCTAATCAGTCTAAATTTAAAGCGCCTGTCTCTTCTTAGTATAAAATCCCACCATCCAACGCTTCCGTGCGTGAAGCAGCTAAAAATTTGGTTTTAGCCAATCCTTCTTTTGACAAACCCTCTAGGGTCGACTGCATTTTAGGAACCGATTTAGCCTCATTGCTATTTGGTCAAGGCTCTCCTATCAAGCTAGGACCTAACATGCCAATAGCGGTACCTTCACCGTTTGCCTATATTCTTATGGGCACAGCCCCAGTGGTTACTTCCACTTCTTTGGAGTCTGCATCAACTCCCACTACTTCAACATCTTCTGCAGTAGCAGCATGCTGCGCCGTACCCAGCGATGAGTTACATGCCCTTGTAGAGAACTTTTGGCGGGCTGAAGATTCACCCCCAGTTTCTCCTTCACCGTCTCCACAGGAACAGCTGTGCGAGCAATTTTACCGCGACACCACAATTCGTGATGCCTCAGGCCGGTATCAAGTTAGATTACCTTATATTAATAAGGACCCTTCCTTAGTGGCCAACTCATATGCTGCCGCGTACTCACGCTTTCGCGCCTTGGAACGAAAGTTTAAAACAGATTCCAATTTTCAGAAACTTTATACTGAATTTATGCAAGACTACCTTGACCAAGACCATATGCAATTAGCTGACGGACCTGTCTCTTACTATATTCCCCGTCATAGGATCTTCAAGAATCATGGGGACAATCCCAAGATTCGAGTCGTCTTCAACGCTTCTGCTAAAACCCCCAGTGGTACTTCTTTAAACGACCTTTTGTTTTCTGGTCCTAAATTGCATCCTCTCTTATCAGACATAATCTCATTGATCAGACAATACCCATTTGTCTTTTCGTGCGATATTAGGCAAATCATTCGCCAAATATTCATGCATTACGAGGACAGACAGTTCCAATGCATTTTATGGCGGTCATCTCCAGACCAGCCTATACGCACTTATTCTTAAACACTGTTACATACGCCACACGATCAGCTCCTTATTTGGCACTTCGTACACTGGCACAGCTTGCCGATGATGAGGAAACAAATTTTCCTGAGGGGGCTGCTGCATTAAAAAGAAACATATTTGTCGATGACGTTGCCGTGGGTGCGTACTCCTTGATAGCAGCTATACGGCTGCGTAATCAACTTATTGCATTACTACACTCTGGAGACTTTGACCTCCGTAAATGGGTTGCGAACCACCCTTCCCTACTTACGGGAATTCCTTTGGAGCACCAGGTTGCCTCCACTTCTTCCAGCACCACTTCAGCGTGCACTATTTCTTTATTGGGCGCATTATGGGACCCTACTACGGATTCCTTTAGCATTCGACTTGACATCAAGTCTTGCCCCAGTGGCACTCCTACCAAACGTTTGGTACTTTCTTTCATAGCCAAATCTTGACGTATGCGGTTGGATTGCACCCTTTACTTTTCTTTTAAAAGCTTTCTTGCAAGCCTTATGGAGACAGTCTCTCCAATGGGACATTCTCTTGCCAGAGCAACTTGCCTCTCAACGCAGTCTCTGATTCATAACTTTTCTACTTTGGAGCAGGCAACTTTGCCTCGGCCATTCACGCCCACTGCGGCTACTACTTCTTACATCCTTCATGGATTCTCTGATGCCTCAGCACGAGGTTATTCAGCTGTTTTATATTTGGTTGGGGTGGAATCGAGCTCACCTCCAGCCCTCTTAAGCGCTAAAACGCGCGTTGCTCCTTTACTCACTTTAACTATTCCACGATTGGAACTGTGTGGAGCTTATTTATTGGCATCACTTGCCGCTCATTACTTGAACTTATTTTCTTCTGTTTTAACTATCACAAGCGTCTACCTCTGGACCGATTCGCAGATCGTTCTGCATTGGGTACAATTACCTTCCCATAAGTTCAAGGTCTATGTTTCAAATCGGGTATCCCAGATTCAAGACTGGGTTCCCACTGCCACTTGGCATTATGTACTCACTAATGACAATCCGGCTGACATTGCCTCTAGGGGTTGCAATGCCTCTACACTTCTTAACAATACACTATGGTGGCACGGCCCATCATGGCTGTCTACGCCCACTTCATGGCCTAACATTGGCCCTTTGGCTCTTCAGCATTCAGTCTCAACGGAATTACCACTCCAAGCTGAATGTGCTACTGTAGTTCCGAATTCTACTGTTCAACTCTTTGATCACATTTCATCATGGAGTTTATTACTCCTTGTGATTAAACTTATACTTTCTTGGAAGTCCAAAATTAAGGGGTATCCTTCCCCGGCACTAAGTCATGTGATTACTGCCATTTGTTTCTATGTTCAAAGGACTGCCTTCGTGAAAGATCTCTCTGCCTTACGGCCAGGACGATCTTGCTCTGCCGGACTACAGTATAACTCCTTTCATTGATTCTAATGGGCTAATTCGAGTCGGCGGTCGACTCCAGAACACATCTCTTAACATGGGGTCATTCACTTTCCGGCCCCCAGTGTCGCGTATTACTACGCGAATTAATATAAAAGGGATACTTCCTTTGGAGGGGACTCCCATTTTTCTTATACATACAGTTGACTGGCCACACTGTTAGGTTAGTCATCTTTATTTTCTATTAATTTTCGTAATAGTTGGATTTATCTAAATGGTGTTTCGATACAATTTACACCATTTATTAAATGTCAAATTAAATAAGTGTGCCATCCACTTCTTTCGATTATACTTAAGAATCATGTTGCCCAACTTGTCTAATTCATCAGGCATATTATTCTTAAAGGGAACACACCCTGTTCCAAGTCAGTGTAGTGTGATCTTCCACTCCGTCTGTACGAGTTACAGCTTTACGGCACCTGTTGCACTTAGTTAATTTTGGGCTCAACGCCATATTGCTTTTTCATCTTTTTAGCAAGTTTCTGCAAATTGATGATATCATCTTACAGCCCCAGGCGGCTCCTTTTTATTGAATCAGCAATCATCTTCTTTACTGTGCCATTAATATCTTCAAGAGGAAATATAGCATTCACGTAATTATCAATTTTACAGGTGGATTAATTTATGTAGCGCTAAGTCAGCCTTTTATATCCTATCCATCCTTATCACCTTTGGGTTATTATTATTACTATTATTCTGTCCTAAAACTTGTGATCTTTACTGACTTATTCGCTGATACCTATTAACTTAAACGACGCAATCAACCATATTGCGCAATACTTCCGCCACGGACTTCCTCAACTAAACTGGCACTACTACCATTGTAATACTACTCTTATTACATTTAATGTGGATTATCTCTAATATTGCACATCCAAGTGTTTCAAGGAACTATTAATACTAGAACCTTGGTAGCTGTATATTACAACTAGCAACAGTGTGTCCAGTCAACTCTAACAGCCTACTCCATTAGAGCTGTGATTTGGGAAGCCTCATTCTCAGGTATTTCCCTGTTTATTATTTTTAAATAAGTGCTGATTAAACTTGTGTTAATGCATGATCTAGGGTTACATGCCCTCTTGCTGATTCTTACATAAATTTACATATTATTATCGCAAGACAATATTTTATTCTACCTTTATTTTTGTAACAATAATTGGTGATTTTCAAGGGTTTATACTTCTCATTTAACATTGTTCTAATCTATTCTCAGGTTAGAGCTGGTCCTCCACTATTAAGAAACCGGATTGTAGGGGCTTGCTTCTACATCTGCCGTTTCCGACACCACTACTAGGATCTGCATGTGCTATTATAGCATAATCCAGTCCATTACCAGTGCATTGAACAACAACGTTGCCCGCTGAAGACTAGGATTTGGGTTATCATCGCCTTTAAGTGATGTAGTGACAAGAAATAAATGTATAGTTGAATGAATGATAAAAAGGCTAATTCTTATTTCCAGTCCACCCGGATCCCTATCTCCAGCAAGTGGATTATTTACAACTAAATACTCTACAATGGTAATGAATTTGTAACCAAAATATTTGTATGCAATGCGGTTCATATCGTGTAAAATAAGAAAAAAGTTCATATTCAGCAAAATTGATCGAAATAAGATAATAAGTTGGTTCAACAAAAATTTATTTTGATGGGAGAAGGGTTCAAAAATGTTCAGAACAGGATATTACCTTGGCTAAATTTATTAGCGATTATTGAATAATGACACTTATCATTTTTTTACTTTCTCTTACTCCTAGTAAGTGGAAGTATTGTAATCGTGCTAAATTTTCGATATCAGTTTTCACCGGAAATATCTGTTTAGAGAGTCCTTGAGTCTAAAAAAGTGGTTAAAGAAAATGATCTGTGTGGGTGTGTATGCGAACAGCAAGGCTCAAAAACGAAAAATCGTAGAAACTTCAAACTTGATATTTTCCATTTAGGTATCACCAAGGAACCGACAGTAGGTCATCTATCAAAATTCCTCAACTGGAAGTACCATTTTACTGATTTTTTTTTTTCACTTCCTTAAGATTTTCTCAAAAATGGCTCTGATGATTTCCTTAAGCCTTGGTATATCAACTATACATACAAAAATCTACAGCTTTTATTTAAAACATTTATCTGGGAAAATTCATTTTGGGAGAGAGGTGAGGTTAGGTTTTCTTCTAAAGTGCTATTTCAGTTTACTTTACAATTCTGTTATCTAAATAATATTAATTAAAAAATGTGGATGGGTCCGCAATGCTGGATGACATCTGGTATTTTATCCGCCGTAGCATGCATATTGATTTTGTACCTGACCGGTTTCGGATTTTCATCCATTATCAGAACAAATTCACTTCAACGTAGTTGGTTGGTTTACATTTGTTAGCTCACACACCAACAAGTGTGATGTAACAGAAACATTACGTTTAAGAGAAGTCTCAACACAAACTTGGTGAATTTGCTCTGACGATGGATGAAAATCTGGTAAAGTCATTTCTCCTGGTAAAGTCATTCAAGGGGTGGGGTTATGTTTTCTCTAAAGTGCCATCATGTTGATTATACAATTCTTCCATCGAAACAAAATTAATTAGAAATAAATAATGGCCAAAATTCAGATTTTCAAGAGAATTAGCGGAAGCGCGTTTTTACAGAACAGTTTTTTCAGTTTTCGACACAAATTTCGTCGAACTCCAAAGAATTTCATTTAATCTGGTACTCTATCTACAAAATTTGTGAATTACAATTTTGAAAACTCGAGTAAGAGAAAGTTGTGTGAGTTATTCACATCAGATTTTTTTGTTTAGTTTCTGCTATTCTCGATAAAGATACTAATGATTTTCTTAAAAATTGATATTCACATTTATAGAGCTATACTGTTGTTTGAAATATGTTTCCTAGTGAGTAGAATTTGTTGGGAAAGGTGGAAGGTCGTTTTTAGTTTTGGGTTCTCGCAGCTATAGTATTGAAATCAGTTAAATTTAACAAAAATTTGTAGTTTGAAAGAAATCTGTTTATTATAACTGCGTAAATTATAGTATGAGAAATTTGTGTGAATGTTTCACATTTATTATTATTACTTTCCCAATTATAGTGAATACTCATAATTCAGACTTCATGCTCAAAAGTACCGATACTCAGCGCACATTTAGTTATCTCCCTTTATTGCCTACTTTGTATAATACTAATTTCATTAGGACTGATTACCATAAAGTAAGATAATTATGGTCAATTATTATTTATACTTAGAAATTTTAGGAAATCAAAATATACTTTTCTTACTGTTGCGAAATGGAAAGGAAAATCTGCGATAAAGTTTGAAAACCTTCGAATTTATCAGATTAACAATTACGTAACACAAAACTAAAACTGAACACTGCTAGTAAAAGTAAATCCTTCAGGATGGATCACCGGGTATATATTCAATATTATTAAGATACAGTTAGCATAAAATTCCATAAACCTTAGGGAGTTTTTATTGACTTTCATAATTAAGAAAACCGTTGTAACTACTACAAGGTATTTATGTAAGGATGATGAATAGAGCTTCTTACATGTAATCACACTTAAAATTTGATTTTCGTGAATAAGATAGAAAATTCCCATAAAGTTTAATATCTTTTAATATTTCCCCTTGATATGTTAAATTTTTATAAAACTAAATCAATAACACATTGTTGACAAAAAAAAAGTGTTTTCTTCTGATGTAACTGGTTTTTTAAAGCTTTCAAAATTTCCAAAGATGACTGTAATGATATTCAATAGATTTCTATTGTTCTTCCGGTTACAAATACTGGAATATAAAATTATACATTCAATACTGCATAAACTTAACCATATCCAAAAATTTATTGGAGCATCTTACGGTGAAGGTTTTCGTATTTCGTTTCCACGTATAAATGGATCTCGTCCAGCAGTAATCAACATGGTTCCAAACTTCGAATGTGATAATTTTCTACATTACATTCACTACATTGTCAAGTATTCTCCCGTGTATGTTTTTGCATATGTGCTTTTATACCACGAAATGTAGTACAACTGTAATCACATTCACCACATATATATGATTTCTCGTCTGAATGTTTTCGCAGAATGTCAGAGTTCCAGACATTGCACAACTGCAATTACATTCACCACATTTATATGGTTTTTCGCCAGAATGTGTTCGCTTATGCATTTTCAAAATGCCATTGGCTACACAGCTGTAAACATATTCACTATATTTAAGTGGCTTTTCGCCGGAATGTTTTCGTTTATGCATTTTCAAACTCCACGACCTTGTACAACTAAAACTGCAAGCACCACATTTAAATGGCTTCTCATGTATATGTGTTCGCATATGTACTTTCAATCCCAAGATCTGGCAGAACTGTAATCACATTCGTTGCATTTTAATGAATATATGCCTTTATGTTTTCTTACATGTGCCTTCAATTCCACAGATCTTGCAGAACTATAATCACATGCGCCACATTTATATGGTTTTTCACCAGAATGTTTTCGCATGTGTATCTTTAAGTCTCCAGATCTTATGCATCTATAATCGCATTCCACACATTTATGTAATTTTTCGCCTGAATTTTTATATTCTTCAATACTCCAAGATCCTGTAAAACTGTAAACGAATTCACCACATGTAAATGGCTTGTCCCGTAAATGTGCTCGCATATGTACTTTCAAATAACCAATCTAGCAATACTGTAACCACATACTCCTTATTTAATATAGTTTTTCGTCTGAATATGGTGGCAAATGTTCTTTGAAATCCTCGGGTACAAGACTGGCTTCATTATATGACTCTTTATGTCCTTCCAAGTCCTTCTCCTGTTTAAGGATGCTGGCATTCTCTTCTATCTGCTTTTCTGCCAGCAGTATATCGATATCATTTTCTCTTTGTTTTGTTTCCAGATGTTTTTCCAACTGGTTCTCTGCAGCACTAGTTCTAACATTATCTTGCCCCTGCATCTCTCTTGTAGTTTTGTTGTATATTCAATCTATTACTCGATTTTTCAATTACCTTCTTTAAAAAAGACTACAATATTTCTGGTATATATAAAATGTAAACTTAAAATTGCCATTTGAATCACTTTATTACTTCATTGTACTAATTCCTCTGCAATATTCGGAGTAGTTAAGATAAGAGCATATTATTACAATTTCCACCTGGGAATGCCGACCTGAAAAATGAAATAACAATATTAGAAAAGGTTAAAATGGATATTTCCTATTTGTGGAATGAATTAGGTTTGTAAATTGTAGATTAAAATAGTAATATCATAGGTACGGGTTCAATAATTATTTATCCATCTTTATTATATCTTTCGTTGCGTTAAATTAATAAAATAATTTAATCTATTTTTGAGGTTGCCAGTCATAACATGTTTTTTTGCTTAACTCTAAGTTTATCATTTTCTTCCATTATCAGATTTAGCTCACCAAGTAAGCGAAAGACGCTAAATCACGTTCTTGATTTAGCTCCTTCCACACTTCTTCGCTAAATATTTATGTTTCTTCATTAACCAAATTAAATTCCCATCACTTCCCTTTAATAATAATGTTAATAATGATAAAGTTTTTTCTTGTAATATAAGACCAGGTTATTTATTGCAATGAGATTGTACTGTAAGTATATCATTGGGGAAAGAGATATCTGTGGCAGCAAAAACAGCTGAAACGCAGGTTTTGCTGTGCAGCACATTATGGCCGTATGCTCTCTAATCTAGCTAATGTAGAGTATAACAATGTAGCCGCATACTCCATCAAGCCCTAGCAATTAAAGAAGAAATGTTCCTTTTTTATAAAAATCTCTGAAGCACACATAATGGAAAGTATGCAAGATATACTGGGGGTCACTCGCTGCACGATCATTGTCAGATGGTTATGCATTACTATGTATCCGGTAATGCTGGACAAATTTTGAATTCCCCTACGAGGATAACTGAAATCATTTACGTCTGCATTTCATTAGTTGATAACCACAAAACTTGGCCGAGCAGATACGGAAGTATCAGGATCCAGCAGTTAAACTAAAAGATGCATCAACTAGATCTTGGCAATCCAGATTAAGCCTGTTGTTGCATAGCAAGGCCGTTTAGGAATGTACAAGTGCCGGAGTGGATTCCCAAACCTTGGCGGAAACCAAAAATTGGAGGCAGTCGTAAATCTACGTCTGCAGTCCAATCTACGACAGACTGGTCCAATTTATAAAAACTCAGGTCTGAAATATTTAACATCTTTGTTTTACTGTATAATAATAATAATAATAATAATACTTTATTTGAAAAAGAAATTATAATAGAAACATATAAAAAAAGAAAGAAGTATTCTACGGCAATGGTAAACCGTCTGCCGGAGGTTGATGTACGTATATATAACAATTACAAATTGTTTTATAAATTGAATAATTATTTAAGAACAAAAACTACTTTTTTTTTAAATAAAAAAAGAATTAGATTTCTCAATAACTAAATATATGAACAACTTAATAAATACATTTAGTTATAACAAAAAGAACCTGAATACTAATAATATAAAGAGAGCTCAATCAAAATTAAATTCCATAATTAAATTATATCTGTATTGCCAGGCGTGTCTCGCAAAATTAATAATCCCAATGCAGTTTTCACCATTGAGCATCAATATTAACTGCAGTCTTGATAATTTGTCGCAATCAACATAAAGCATACGTATCTCGGAGAGAATGGAACAATCTGCCAAAAAGTGGTAAACATCCTCCCTCGCTCGAGAGTTACATAGCGAACACAAGGCATTACTTCTTTCAACCCAAGCGGTATAATTTAAATAGAGCAGCTCATCGCGAAGTCTGAATAGCCAACCAAGTTGACTAAGCGTTAGATTCGTTGAGTTGGACACCAAGCTACAAGGCTTGATAGAATAATCCAACTCTTTATATAATAAAAACCTCGTAGAGCGACGAGCCAACTCCACACACTCCTCAAGATGGTGATCCCCTATTCTTTGTACAATGGCCGTTAGTTGCGAGTAGATGTAATTTGCTGATTCTAGGTCAGTTTTTTTGAGCCCCAGGCACTTATGAATTTACGCCCAAAGGCAGGGGTCTGGCGCGCGGCTACAAAATTACGATGAGACCCCTAAGTGATTTTTAACCTGGGGAAAAAATTTTTTTTTGAGCCGGGAGATGGCATGCGGCTACGTTTTGAAAAATCTAGCTTGAAAACAGTCTAAGGTAAAAAAAATATTTGTTCAAAAGCTTGAAAATATAAGGTCAAAATTTGTCTAAAATAAATAATTTTGGCCGCGAGATGACACCCATGTGTAAAATTTAGCTTAAAACATGCTAGGGACAAAAAAAAATTTTTGAGCCGCGAGATGACATAAAGACTAGGGCTAATATTTTATAAAATTTAGCTAAAGACTTCAATATTTTTTTATATTTTGTTCATGTTTAAATTATGTTTACACTTATAATATTTTAGATAAACACATTCTAAGGACTTTAATATTGTTTTTGAGCCGTGAGATGTCATCCAAGTCGAGGGCTAATATTTTATCATATTTAGCTACAAACATTAAATAAATTATCATTCAATACTATGAATAAAGACTTTGTTTTTTTTTTTATGTATTGTTAAAAACATTCTAAGGACTGTAATATTTTCCTTGAGCCGGGAGATGACATACAGGACATGCGGCTAAGTTGTGTGACTTTGATTTTTTTATGTATTGTTAGAAACATTCTAAGGACTTTAATATTTTTGTCGAGCCGTGAGATGACATACAGGACATGCGGGTAAGTTGACTAGAAACATTAAATATATTATCATCCAATACTATGAACATGTATTTTTATGTATTATTTCACTTTTTTATGTGTATTAATACTAGTATACTATGTTTTTCATGTTTTAATACGTGTGTGTTTTCTGTATTTTTTACTTTTTTAAGTTTAGTACTACTATGTTTTATGTATTGTTTCACTTTTTTTTGTGTATTAATACTAGTATACTATGTTTTTTCATGTTTTAATAATAATAATAGCCTGTTCAAGTTTGTAACTGTAAAGCTTAAAATAAAAAGTTTGTGAGGACGATAGCCAATTACTCTTCTTCTTTGCTGTATCAGCCCTAGCCTAACGCTTCGCTGGTAGCAGAGCGTGGTTTCGAATGATCCAGAGTTTTACTTGCTTTTGGCATTCACCAAGTCAACTCAGAGAAATTTACACACTACAGGATTGCTTAGTATCTCCTTATATTATATTATATTGATTTTGGATACATTACCAAGTTTTCACAAAAGTATTGAATTTGAAATATATTTTTTTTTAAATTCGTTCATTTTTTTTAATTAATTTTACAATTTAATTTAGAAATTACCAAATATTTGATTTCGGAAAATTCCATGTAGAGGATTATTGAAGAATTCGAACAAGTTGCAGAGAGAGAGAGAGAGAGAGAGAGAATTTCCAAGCTTGATGTCTTCCGACTATACCGCCAGAAGAAATAATACCCTTTTATGACTCATAACTTTTTCTAAATTTGAAATCTATCATTTTATTTATGTTTGAGCATTTAAATTTTGTTAGTTTAAAAATTTAAAGCCTTAGAATTAGATTTATTTCTTTATTTTGTTGGTTCGTCTGTACTTTATTTACTTATATTTTCATTTTTTTTTATCTTCTTTTCAGAACTTTAATATTTAAATATTGTTTAGAATAGATTGGCAAAACGTTAGTACCTGAGTTCTTACTCAGAGATGAGTTAATTTACGAGCTTAGTATTAGAGGAAGTAAAGAGGTTGAAAACGTGGCCACTCTGCGTAAGTCCCTACGTAGAGTTTTAAATGAGCAAACCCCAATTGATACTAAAGTTTTAGCCGGGATTGATTTACAAAAGGAATTTGAAACTTGTTTCAATAAATATTTAGATATGATAGAATTATTTGAAGAGTTCTTCTTGGAGCTGTAGTGGAAGGACAAAATCGATAAATAATAGTTTAAAGTTTCTGAATATTTTATAGTATCCAAAATTGTATTTTTGTTAATATTTTATAATATATTAGACTGTGAAATTATCTTCAAAAAGATTGTACTTTAGTGTCAGGTACTGCAAATTTGGATCATTAAACAAAGGCACAAATCCCGTTAGGTCAAACCTTTGTACAAGCTAATTTCCCCCTCTAGAGAGAGAGAGCAATTCCAAAGAATAGATTCTAACATTAGTTTTAAAAGAATATAGGAGTCTCACATCAACCTTCAAACAGGACACTTCAGGAATTGCTCTCTAAATATCAGTGCCAGTTTCACAATATATTTAAATAAGCTTATAATAATCAATTAACTTGTAGTTATTATTTGAAAGATTATATTTATTATATAAAACAGTGGTGACTTCTCAATTATTACTAAACTTCATTCTCTTTTAAAATTACAAACTTATAAGCCCTTTTCACTAAAACGCTCGTGCTACACACTACCACTACTACAAATACAACTCCACACCATTACATTACATTGGTGGCAGCGGTGGGATATTTTCAACGAGAATCCACAAATTTACAAGTACGTAAAAATTTTAATTTCATAATTAAACAAATTATCCAACAGATAATTTGATTGTTTTTTTTTAAATTACTTTCTCAGCGGAAATATCTTCAATATTTCCCATTATTGAATTTTCTAGTGAATTTCATTTTTAAATTTTTGTAATTGTACCACCTGTACCTCAATCCCTTTCGAATTTTGAATTTATGAGTGTACTTAATAGATCCCAAATTATAAAGATATTACGCGATAATAAACTTTCTGTTGGAGGCAATTTACTCCAATTACGTAGACGTCTTGAAAAATATAATCTTTCCCCAAGCAATTCGTTCACTGAAAAAATGTATAAGATTAATGGACAAGACATGGGCATCGACGCTGCTGTAGAATATTTACTTGCTCAGCAGCAATTAGCAAATCCTCCAATTAATAATCAACCTAGTCCCTTAAGGAATTTGCAATTAATCAATAGCTTACCTACCTTCGATGGCGAAAATTCAGCCAAAGTGTCAGATTTCCTTGACCAAATTAGCCATTGCGCTAGTCTTTCTGGCTGGGACGACGCTGCTAAATTAGAAATATTAGCACTTAGGCTCTCAGGTTCTGCAAAAATATTTTATGACACCCAGAAAGCGGAATTACAACGCCAGGGTACAACTATAACGTATCCTCTAATTTCAGAGCGACTTCTAGCCCGATTTCGTAAGGAAAAAACACCCCTAGTCCTCTTACAACAGATGACTAATATTCAGTCCTTGCCCACTGAGTCTCCTGAAACATTCGCGGATAGGATTAGACATATCCAATCCGCCATTCATTTAAAAGCTCAAGCTAACCCACTCGAGGCCTTACAAGCAATTCTAGATAAACTGGCCACTGATGCATTCTTGAAGTCGCTTCCTCAACCGCTTCGTAATGAGGTACGAACGAAGCTTCCTCAAAAATTAGATGAAGCACTTTCCTATGCCAATGCCCTAAAAGAAGTTCAGGCTTCTGAAACAAACCCCACAGTTTTCGCTGTAACTTCGAAAAATTCTAACCGTACACCTCCATCTCCTTGTCGTTACTGTGGACAAATGCATTTCCACAGAGAATGCCCGCATCGTAATAAAAGTCAAAAGCAACAATTAAAACCAACTACCACTTGTAGAGTATTTAATGTAATAAGGAACAGACCTTGCCGCCATTTTTCCGGTCCACATTTTGACGTGGACTGCACCAATAAATTCAGACCAAAACCTCGTACTAACTTTGGCAAAATGCCTAACAATTTTAATGTACCAAAAAATTTCAATCGTAGGGTATATAATAATAATCGTTATAACAATAATAATAATAATCAATATTATAGTAATAATCATAGCCCTCGAATTAATTCAAACAATTCGCGATTTAACCCTTATTCAGATAGATCCCAGTATAGTCATAATAATGGTAACGAAACTAGCAATAACCTCCAAAATAGGCCCACTTGCCAATATTGTTCAAAATTTGGACATACGGCTCGTAATTGTTTCCAAATACAGCCCAAAACGAGTTAGCCCTCAGTCGCTTTCCCGAAAACCTGATATGACTATGGCGCAATCATACCTGCTTCCATCAGTCCTGTCTAACTAGGTAATACCTAACTATGGCATCACGTCCCTTCATTTGCATGCGGACAATGTCGAAAATTCCAAGTTTTCTGGCGAATTCATACTTTCGCAATTAAAAGGCAATTTCCAATTAATACTTGTAGAACGTTCTTACAGGGTAATCATTAATTTACGCACGTATCTAACACTTAATAAATCCAACATTCAATTTTCAACCAGTACTCAAACGCACTAGTTTAGTACTAATCGCTAAGTTCACTAAAATCCCTAGTAACTAGCCACAAAATTTCTGTGCCACCTCGCGCACACAATGCATAACACTTGAAATAAAATACTTGACATAATCTCTTGAAATAATTCTCAATATACCACACTTCTTAACTTTACATACTACCACATGTAAATGTTATATGAAAGAATTTGTTAATCTTAAGAATAAAAATTGTAAAATGTATTGAAATATTTACTTTGGTTGTATAATCGACATATTATTTTTGTTTCAGCATTGAAACAATGAATCGTACTTGGAGTCATAAAATTATTCCGGCTTTAATATTTGTAATTATTGCATTATATATTTTAAATAATAATTGTAATTTATTTTATTTTGCAGAAATCAAGATCACCAAGTGAATTCGTAGTTACTTTTGATGAGATGATATTAATATTTTTTTTATATATTGTATTTACCTAATTAATTAATATTTTTTTCAGTTTGCCTTAAAAGGAAATTAAATGATTTGTATTATTCTTGTACTAGTTTATCATTTGTATTTTAATGTTATTGTTAACTTAAGTTAACTAGAAAACACAACAAAGCTGAAGAGCTGATGAACATACAGTCGGCTTTACCCTTGCACATACCCCTCAAGCTAGCTATTTCATCTTTACCTCTTAGATTTAATAATTTTTACACTAATATTTGTTGAAATTTAAATTTGTTTAACCTCTCTTTTACAGATCCAAGAATCTTCGTCGTCTGCACGATTGCATGAGAATGAATGTTATTGCATGCGCATGAATTTGATTGCATGAAAACTGCATGATTAACTTTAAGAAATTGAAATTAACAATAATGTATTTATGTATAACTCTGTATGATTATTTTCAGAAACACAAGATTTCTACAAAAGGAAAAGATCTTCATCTTCTCATACCCTTTGCGATCATCCTCACATCCTTGCGCATCCCTGCACGCTTATTAAATATATATATTTTTTTTATTTGCGTATTTTGTGTATTTATTTATTTGTTAATTATTTTTGAAATACTTAAGAGTTTTTTTTGTCCATATAGAGTTAATTCAATAAACTACATACACACCTACAGTACCGACTTGTCTACCCATTGCCAATCACTTCTTCATCAGCAACACTCTCACTCGCCAAGCAGTGTTCGCCTATCAGCCTACCACCACAGCAACGCTCACCCACTCACGCAGCGTTCGCTCGAGTAGAATACATTCAAACACCACAGCAACGCTCACACCTTCAAGCAGCGTTTGCTCCAGAAGAAGATGACTGCACCCTACAACACACGGCCACCTTGCAGAGGTTACACACACGCCTCTCGATAACTTCCATGCCTCTACAACTCCAGATTATCTCCCAAATTTTTCGTGCCAAAAAATTTCTCCAGGAGGGGGATAATGTAGTGGAAGGACAAAATCGATAAATAATAGTTTAAAGTTTCTGAATATTTTATAGTATCCAAAATTGTATTTTTGTTAATATTTTATAATATATTAGACTGTGAAATTATCTTCAAAAAGATTGTACTTTAGTGTCAGGTACTGCAAATTTGGATCATTAAACAAAGGCACAAATCCCGTTAGGTCAACCTTTGTACAAGCTAATTTCCCCCTCTAGAGAGAGAGAGCAATTCCAAAGAATAGATTCTAACATTAGTTTTAAAAGAAGAGAGAGTCTTAACTCTACCTTCAAACAGGACGCTTCAGGAATCGCTCTCTAAATATCAGTGCCAGTTTCACGATAAATTAAATAAGTTTATAATACCAAATAAGTTGTTATTATTATTTTAACAGAATATATTTATTTATAAAATAGTAGTGTGTTCTTAAATTCTTATTACTTCTATCTCAAACAAACACCCAAGCCCTTTTCGCTAAAACGTTCAAGCCACAAGCTACACCTATACACATCAAACATCACCAATAACATTACATTCCCAAAAGCGAAACTGTTCGTGTTACAGCGATTTTCTTTTTCGTATTAAACAAAAACAAAAATTAATGAAATGTATTTTGTCGGGACCACCGTATTATTACGTGTTACCCGATTTTTATATTAACGTTTTCGTGTTGAACGTTATCACTGAACTTGTGGGAAATTTTTAACGCCTACAATATGCAAACTATACGAATTAATTATATCTAGGGAGTAAATATTTCACATAAAGAATTGTTTTATAAATTTGCAGTTTTATTCCAAAAAGAATCAAACTCAAAAACTATTCTGTAAAATTACCACTTCGGTTGACGAATTTTTCTTCAAACTGGAATTCTGCAATGTTTTAATGCGTGTATCATGTTAAGTCATACACAATATTCAAGTATACTTTTAGGAAACCTTGACGTTAATCCCCCCAACCCCCAAACACCCCCAAAAAATCATTTTTTCCGAGAAAGTGTTTCAAATAAAAGTGATAGTTATTTATGTATGTAGTTTAAACTATGTAGTTGGATCCTTTATCGAGAATAATCTCGAAAAACTGGAAAAAAAAAATAACAGTATAATCGCACATACAGTTGATGGATTTTGCGCAGAACCTTAATCGTGTCAGATGCGATGTTAGTTATCTAAACGGAAGAGAAAAAAATCGCGTAATGTTTTAAGGAATATGAGGTCTGAACTTCCTGTCTGAATTTTCGATTTTAAGATATAATTTTCACAGATATACAGAAATTCGAGAAAAACATTTTTTTTTTTTATACACGATATACATGATTACTATGGATAAAGAATATACAATATAAATTAATCATAAATATACATGATTTACTTGTATTTCCAATAAAAACTCAATTTTTAAGATTTGGTACGATCGCTACAATTACTTTTACTAAGAGTAAGAGAATGTAAATATTATTTTAATATATATATATATAATGAATAATAATAATAATAATAATTATTCCAAGAACAATTTTACTTTATATTTTACATGAATATTTTTTTAAATTTATTTATTTGTTTGTTTGTCGATTAAATGCTACATGTTTCAAGAATTCTTGATTATTTTGTGAGATTTTTTCAAGAAAACTTTCCTTTAAGATAGGTTAGCATTATTATTTGCTTTATAACACTTAAAAGCTGAAAGGCATTTAATATGGATACTCAAATCAAGACAATAGGCAAACTTGTGTATTGTGTAAACTATTAATTGGTAAGCTATCTAGGATGATGTTTGCGAACATGAATATTACGTCAATAACCTTTTTGGTCAGATGTTTATGATAAGCGCTTCTGTTTGTGATTGTTCACTCAATATGGACAAATGGGTCGTTAGTGCGATGCTTTCAAAGAGGTAGTAGTATATGTATAGAGAGCATCTGTCACCGATGAGGCTATAACGCATTGATTATATATGGTGACAAAATGTGTTGTCCTACATTCACAGTTCAAAATGTGGAAAATGCCATCGTATCAGATATAAATTTCACAAAAACAAGTATAGTTTGTATAACCATATTTATACCAGTAATTATACTTCTATTTAATTCTATAGAAAATTGAGTTCCTTTTTTGCAATCGCGTAATTATCTAGTCTCTACGGTTCTAAACAAAACAATATACATTCTTTTATTTCTAGTAACTTCGTAGAAGGTAAAGCTTTTTACTTCACTTTGGAATGGATACAGGAAATATGGAAAGCGATGATCGTTCCAGTTATTCTCATTATATACCTAAAACGAATAGACATCGGACTGACCGCAGAGGCCATTCACAAAGATTCCACTTCCTAACGAACGACTTTATTCTTACAGAACAGACTGCCTAGGCAATATTCAATCCAAAGAAGTGAGTCGTTCTTATTAGAAACAGAATGAATCAATTCGTGATTTCGGCTAATATTGATTCAGTAAATTCAGAGATATCTTAGTAAAGTCAAATGCAACATATCACAGAACCACGAAATCTCTTTTAATTTCAACAATACTATACTGTTCTCTGCAGTAGTAGAGAACACTCCAAGCAGAATAGTGTTTTATGTAATGACATATCAGGGTCTGGGATGATGTAATGACATATCAGGGTCATAGCAATGTCAAAGTGGCTCCAGCCAGCCACTATCTTCACAAAGGATGGCAGGAAGAAAAGATAATTTATAACTAGTGGCCCAGCCGGCCGCTGTCTTCAAGACAAGGGCCGTGGCCAAACAAAACCCTTTTCAATACAAGGGTCAATACATTACATCAAAGACAAGCACCGATAAAGCTGGCCACTGACCTAAATCACTGGTCACCGAACTAACCAAGGTCGCACGCTACGAGAGATGTCATAGTATGAGTACTTACACACTTGACAGTGTGTGAGTATGACTAATATAAACTTCGCCCCACTGGAGGAGGGGATCATTATATCATTATATCAGTAGCGACAGTATCATCAGTATCACGAGTATTATCATTATATCACTATAGCTTCAGTTTATCAGTATATATCATTACAGTCCCTATACAAGGTTAAACTTATAATTATTTTCATAGTTGTGCATATTAGTTATTTATTTAAATCATTTTAAATTATTTGTGGTTTATCTTCTATTTATTTCTAATTATTTCATGTTAATAGTTACCATTTCTCACATTTAAATTATTGTAAAAATATAGTCTATTTTTATAAATTCAGTGTTAGTAATTCAAGCAATAACTCTCTAAACTAACTTCCGCCTAATAAATCCCTCTTCAAGACATCTAACTTCATACCTCAGGAATCACGACAATTGATTCCACTACATTTATCTTTTATTTAAATTGTTCAAATATGTAATAAGAAATAAACACATTATTATTATTATTATTATTACTATACTGTTCAGAGATGTGGGACTATATCTGCAAGGGGTATAATTAAAAGGATATTAAAAGCATTTATCACCTTCTCAGATGCACACTCCATTTCCGTCTAGAATATTGAATTACTCCCCACACACAGTCTTCAAAAGACTGTTATTTTTTGTATGAAAATTTTTTTTTTTTTTTTAATTTAAGACGCATCAACATCTACGGTCATTGGCCGGCATCCGGTCACTGTTCTCACCCTAAGACAATTCTGTCTATCACCAAACAGTGAGTTATAGTGGCTCTCCAGAAAGAGGAACTTTTGGATAGGGATATAGAGATGTAGAATTAATGATGAATAGAGGATAGAATATAATGAGATTACAGGCTGATAAGTAATTTTAGTATGAGAGGAACAATCCTGGAGTTTATTGTTTGATATAAAGAAGACCACATCTATATCACAATTGAGAGTTTGCAGACTGAAA
>JAAEAF010009662.1:0-32356 GCA_011037195.1 Triatoma infestans
GGTATCTGTTGCATGTTACTTGGGCAGTAGAGACACCACGGGTATACTCCATGCACACCACACACTTAAACTACATACACTCTACACTTTACAGACAAGGACAAATACAGTACACAAACTAGGTCTCCATCCCTAGTTAATTGGTAAGCCAAGGGAGAAGGAAGGGATTTGCTTAATGGTAGCATGCTGGACTAGCAACGCGGAGGTCCCGGGTTCGAATCCAGCACGCTGCCCTTAGATTTTCTTTTCGTAGGAGCCTCTACAAATCACTGTACGGTGATGAGCATGTTGTCTGTAGCTAGAGAACACTGCTTGGAGGTCGGCAGTGCACTGAGATGGCTGTGGGGGGAGCACAATAGATCTTTCAGGTCGCAGTGTGATAATCCCCTACAATAAATCTATATAGAAATATAGGGTTCCTTGATAGGTATTCGGCCATGAATCTCCCTGTGAGATCAACTATTAATAAAGGTGCTCTATTGGCGTCTAATAAAAAGCATTCAAGGAGTTTGTGATGTGTTTGTGAAGGAGTTTGGTTCTGTACTTCATTTTGAAGAGCAGTATAATAGGTTTCAGTAGGAGAAAAATTGGGTTAGATAGATAAATGAACTAGAAGTAAAGCTGACACTGTATAATGGAAAAGGAGCACAAACTGCCTGGACATTACACTAAAATATATAAAATAGTAGTGAGAGATTTAGGGTCAGAAAGAGAAAGGTTGTTGACGCACTGTTACTGCTGTGTGAAGTCTGCTGCAAGAATGTCGGTAGACTCCCCCCGTAGCTGTATTTAAGCAGTTTCTCCCACTCTAGTTTGGCCTAAGCTAGAGAGTGATACTGTCAAATTCTATGTCTCTCTCTCCCTGCTATGGATGCCTCTCTTCGGATCCTATTATAAGCAGGAACAAGATTAATCTAGTGTGACTTTGAAGCCGTAAACATGGGTGTGCTTTTTTGTGTGTGTGTGAGAGAGAGAGAGCGAGTGAGAGGGAATTAGAATTAGAGAAAAAAATATCTCAAAAACTAAAAAGTCAAGTTCAATAAAACTTTTCCAAGTGCCATTTTTAATAGACAAATTAAATCTGTTAATATCAGATTTTTTTTTATTGAATGAGTTAGACTTCATATTTATTATTTAGTATCTTTTATTTATTAATATAACTCTTGTTTTGTTACAGGTAAGTGTGCAGATTATTAGAGAAATTTTGCTTTATGTATGTAAGTAAATATTGTATTTATTTTGTTAAAATTACCAGACATCTAATTATGTCTCATGATCTTCATTTGGATTATGTCTGCGGGAAGGCTTCGCGTGCTCTAGGATTTTATTGTTTAAGCACGCGAAAGATTTAGAAGACGATGATATTTAGAAGTTTAATATGATATACTTCATATTCTTTCTTAAACCTTGAATGTCTCTAATAAAATGAATTTCCATTCCCCCTCGGAACATTTAAATGATATTTAAAGAACATTAAAGTCCATTAATGATATTTTTGTTTTGTTCTGTTTTTTATTCTTGTTCTCCGTACGATTGTAACGTTTGTGGCTGACAGCTATTCGTACTAGTATAAAATAATAAATACTTCAGGGACATTTTCCTTGGTAGCCTGGGTCATCGACCGGTTTCGGGCATTCGCCCATCATCAGGGGATGTTTTTGTTAAACAGTGTAATAACATAGACCTTGCACAGAGCAAATACAATTGGTACACTGCAAAGACTGATTAATCTACACATGCTCTTATCAGTATCCATTAATGAAAACCAATGTTTGGCTCTAAGTATTGAATTAAGTGATTTGTAGAATTTTTCCTTGTCTCCAACTGAGTATATTTTATTTTATCTGAATTAATTCCCCTTCTACAATGGATTTCCCCTAGAAAAACGTTTCACATGGAATGGCCACAAAAAGAAGCACGCTGAAAAATGTCTCTGATGCTTTCCAGCTATGCGGAAACAACCACCACAGCAACTAATAAATACTTATATACGTAAATTTGAAGCATCGTCTGAAGCAGATTGTAAAAAAAATAAAAACTTTACAAATATTACATGTTTGTTGTATGTTGACTGTTGCATTGATTCCTTAGATAGAAGTTGTTTGTATTTATTCTTTAAATTCTCTCCAAAATAACTATTCCAGTTTCATTTCCTTCAGTCTATTTGTTTTTTTTCTTTTATTTTTATTGATTTATTGAAAACAGTATTGTTTTTTTTAATACAAACAGTTTTTTTTTGTCAGTACACACAACCCTCCGGCTTTTTTGCCCGCCCTGTCTAATAAATCCATCTCTATCTCCCGAATATATACCATATCTATCATGTGTATATCATTCGTTCAGTTGTTTGTATGTATAGAATGTTGTGACATGATTTACTTCAATGACCGTGCATTGAGCTTATCGCAAATATATACTTGTTTGATAAAAGATTAAAAAAAAAAATGGTGTTAAAAGCCTTAAAGGATGGTGTTAGGATAACAGTTGAAGTGAATCACAGTCATTGCTAATCTCGACTGCATTCCTAATATCCTCTTATTATTACTATATTCGAGATAAAATTAAAATAAACTCCCTTGTTTATATGTTCCATGTCAGCCTAATCATAGATGTTTCTTAATCTTAACAAATTTCTAGTGATGCATTATAAAGGACCAACACATTGTTGCATAGATTAAAATTATTTTATGCTATTTATTCATATAACTGCATACTAACGTTTACATGCAAGTTTTTCACCATCTTATAATAATCTAAAAAACATGGCTTGCTGTTGTAATGTATGATGAGGGTTGAAAAGTTATCATTTATTTTTCATAATTTTTTTGTTGTCTCTTATTTCTAGTAAGAAGAAGTACTGCGATCGTTCAATTTAGGCCACCACTTCTGGACACGAAGAGTTTCTGCCAAAATCTGTCAATTGGGGAATGCGATTTTACGATTATTTTTTTTTACATTTTTTCTTGTTTTTTGTTTTAATCTTCAATTTTCTTTAAATTTCTTTTTTTTGCCATTCTATTTGAAACATTTTTCAAGGGAAAATCCATTTTTTGGGAGGGCAAGGTTAAATGTTTTCTCAAATGTGCCATTTCAGTACAGTGTACTTTTTCTACCACACAAATAATATTAAAGTTGAAAATGTGAGTGGGTCCGCAATGCTGGTTAACATCCGTCGTAGGATGCATATTGGTTCTGTTCCTGACCGGTTTCGGAAACTTTGTCATGAAATACACACACATAGTAACATAATCTTATAACCTTCACACATATATAACAAGGGGTGAGTCTAACAGAAAAACATTTCGTTGAAGTGAAACTCTCTACACGAACTTGGATTTGTTCTGACGATGGATAGAAAATTCGAAACCGGTCAGGAACAAAACTAATATGTATGCTAAGACGGATAAAATACCGAATATAAAAGTTTACCGTTAAATCTTTTATTGTCAATTGCAAGTTTGATGATATTCGGGTAATGAACGTGCCGATTATTTAGCCCGTAAGGCTACTATAGAAGGGGAATTAATTCAAATAATACTTCATTTCAGGGATATTATGTATGGAAAGGTTAAAATGAAAGCGTTCGATCTTTGGGGAAAAAAATATACTCGGTAGGAAAATTCTACAAATAACTTAATTCAATACCTAACTTTGGTTTTCATTGATATATACTGATAAGAGCATGTGTAGATTAATCAGTCGCTTTAGAACTAATCACGGGTTATGTAGGGAATATCTACAAAAAATTGGTAAAGAGATGTCACTTATGGTAAAGAAACACCTCCTTATGTCAGTTATGTCAAGAACACGAAACACTTAAGAATATCGTTATGGTTTGTGCCAAATATGACCATAGTAGACAGAAACTTTTTTAAGAAATTAACCGAAAGAATGATAAATCCATTCCGCTATGGATTCTTGCAACTCTCGATAGAGAAGTTTACATTTCATTGTTTTATTTTATAAATGAAAATAATAGCAGAATCTAATAAACTTAAGTTCCGAACATTTATTTATTTTTATGCATGTATTTATTAGTTTGAATGTAATTACTAGAACAAATGTGAGTTTTTAATCTAGGTTAAGGAATGAAAGCTTGGTGTGAGTGAGGTGTTGGGTGGCGGATGCCGCACAGAAGTGGCAACTATTGGCTTTCAAGTCTACCTTAAGGTTATGGCCTATAGAGCTAATGCCAAGAAAAAAAAAAATGATATTCGGTTAATCAGAATTTATAGTGTATTCTTTCGAAAACAACTCCCAACAATTTCGAATGCTGACTGTTTGTATATAAACCTAACACTAAAGAAAGTTTCTAGTTCAGCTCTGAGATATCTATGACGTAAGGCTTAGGTAGTAGACATGTCAACAGAATCAAGCATAAAGGAATCTCCCACCACTTGTACTTATATTAATATTCAGGCTTAATGTTTAGTAAAAATTCCTAGTTTAAGGACAATTTGGAATCAATTAGCATTTTTATAATTGAAAGTTGCATGTTTTATCTTTTTTTCTAGATTAAATGCATGGAAACATAAAAAATATTTTAATTTTCATTAGAAAAGATTCTTAAACCGGACCCGTTATTTTCAAGGCAACCGTCTCGTGGGACTAGCAATATTTCCGCAATCAATTATATTCTTATTTTATACTTAAAATATTTTTGGGTACCATAAATATGCCATCTATTATAGAAAACCCTTTATTGGAATTTACAGGGTACAGGCTTCTATAAAGATAATAAAAGCTGCACTGAAATATGATGACCATTTGAGTAATATCATCCCTAGTCGTTTAATCATACTAAGATCGTAGGTTACTAAGATATTTCTTCACTATTTTTTCCAACTATCATATCTCTGCCTTGTAAATGGTCCAATATCGGACTCATTATTGTCTTCGGATAAATAATCACAACAGCCATCACTGGACTAATAAGAAAAGTGTCTTCAAATAATTCATCCGAAAGGTTTGCATTTTTTTTTTTTTTTTTTAAATTCACTGCACAAAATTTTGGTCAGACGAATTCAGAACTCTTGGTAGTTATGTCTCTAAGAATCCTGATTGTATAGTAGGGATAACTGACAATAAATGTTAAACGTATTTCTCTTTCAGAAATCTTGGTTTATAACTATAAGTCTTGTATAGTGTAACAGAATTGAGATTACTAAAATATAAACAAAGAGTACAATCAGACGTTTTGTACGAGGAGACAGTTTTACACACAGAGACCGACGGGCAGCAGTAGACTGTGTAATTCAGTCTCTGAACTGGGTAGGTTACGTATCGTTATCAGCTTCTGTCCAATGCCTTCTTTATTTCGCCACCCAACCCAGGTGACTAAAACTTTCTACCAGGCCTAAAAACTATAATGTAAATAATGTCAACTCGAGTTAACTCGTGAGTAGTGATCACGTTCAATTATGAGAACACGAGGTATGTAACTCCATGAGCAATGAGTTTATTCGTGAACGGTCGTTCTGTGAAGTGTTAAGGAAAACTGTGTTGTCATGTCTGCTCAAGACTTATAATCAAGACATGTATTTCCTATGAAAATCTTAAATTAACAAATCCAACACTATCACACACTTGGTCTAATATAATAAGTAATAGATAGATAGCTTGTTATAGGAGATATTGCAAAGCGACCTGAAAGATCTGTTGTGCCCTCCGGAGCCTTCTCACTGCACTGCACTGCCCATCACCGGGAAGTGAGGAAGGCCCGGGTTTCTAGGAAGAGAAAATCTAAGGACAGCACTGCTAGACTCGAACTCGAGACCTCCGTGTTATTAGTCCAGGGGGCTACCACTGAACTAATCCCTTCCTAATATTATGAAGTCCATTCTTACCTTGTGTGTAGGTGAGACATGCTTGTACGAGGACCCAGTTTTACACACAGAGACCGACGGGCAGCAGTGGACTGTTTAACTCAGTCCACAATTGCAAGTAATCTATTGCTGCAATGTCCATCCTCGTTGAAATAGCTGGATATTATTTGCTTATATTGTTATTTTTGTTACGAAATAGGGGTCCACAATATGTTACGACCTGCATTAACTGATTATGCTGCCATAACCATGTTGCACCGGAATCCGAACTACTTGGAATGCGGTGTTTTGGATCTAATCCAAACTTTTTATAAAGGTCATTAAGTTTAGCTGTCCTAGCTGGGGTGACCGTTAGTTGGAAATGTGCAAGAAGTGGAAAATAGGATTTTTTTTTTGGCAACCAATTTTTGCATATTTTATTACAAGAAGGAAGATCAATTCCCCTAACTCAACAAACATACCTAGTATTGTTATTAATTATTATAAATCTTTAATTTTTTTAAGTCTTTATCATTTATTAATTATATATATTAGTAATAATTCGTGCAAAATTTTAGGTCCGTGTCGGTGATTTGTTATAAACCGACATTTCGCCCAAATTGTAATAGGCTTCTTCGGGACAGTCTTGGCTTATTGCTAAATCAGGGAACCAGTTGTAGAACAAATGAGAGGTGCGAGGCCTAGCTTCGCCCTCCATCTTACACATAGATTAGATTAGATAAGACATGGGAGGGTTCCGATCCCCAAACATTGCAGCCACTTAGAGGCTCTTTATGTCTACCCCCGTAGTTCTAGTACGAGAAAGAGGGCTTCATGAAGTTGAGGATTTTTGCCAACTTGGTCTCCTTGCACACTATTATCTCCTCTGATCTCGTAATGCAATCAAACAACATGTGCGAGGCTGTTTCCTCCCTTCTTGTCAGTCTTGTCTGTAGATCATATGAGAGATCTCACTATCTACAATGCGCAGGAGAAAGTCAAATAATAAATACTTCCAAGACATTTGTTTGTACATTGTTCTACCCAGTATATATTTTTGATCTGTATTTATATTTAATGAGTTGAAAAAACAACTAGAAATTATTGTTATTATTTCTAGTTGATGCTAAAATAATTAGGAGAGTGAGAAAGAGAGATTTTGTATGGAGAGAGAGAGAGAATGTTATATACAAAAACAATTTACAGCTTGCCATAAAAGTTGCCAGTATCCTCCTTTCCACATGGTGATGATAGTCGTTATATTTATATATATATGTGTGTGCTGGTGTGTAATAGTGGGTAATGTGTATTGTTGTGTATGTCAGTACATTACACATGATCTACTTCTTCACCTCTCTCTCCTACCTCCTCCTCCCTCGCCACCCCCATTGTCCAACTCCAACCCCCCCGGTCGTTCATAGTTTATTATTGTACTGCTATAATCCTCTTTTTTTCCCTACACAATTCACAATCACCAAAATACAATCTAGATTAATCTAGTTGGATTATTACACCTACTATTGATATCATACCAACACCAACTGTAACTGTTTGTCATCTATTGTATCATTAGATGGACATCTTTTTTTTTGCAAATTATTTATACTTCTTTATCAATAAAATTTTGTCTTTGCCCAGCCGGTCTTTTAGGTTGGCTCATGCCTCTGACCTTTTTATTTTATCTGAAAGAGGAAGTATTGCGATGTTTTTGAATTTTCTCGAAAACGATTATAACGTTTTCTTTCCTTTAAACTTGGAATAGCAACTGCGCAGATATGTCCGAAAACAAAAAATTGATTCTGGGTACTTCTATGGAATTTGTAGTGTTCAATTTCAAATGTTACATTCTGAGGTTGGTTTAATGTTATTGATACTCTCTTATCGGGATCACTTTTACTATTTTCCTGGATATGTATTTCTCATAAATAGGGAGACCTCAAAACCTGCATTTCATTCGATAAGATTGCAATTAGCTCTTATATAGAATTAAAAAAAAATGAAATTTATTTCTTGTAACACTTTTAGCAGTTTAAGAAAGTAATAAACGGAATCTATAAAAACACTTCATCAAAGGATTTTATTGCAACTGTCCTGTATATTTAAATTTTTAAAAACTAAGTTTGGAGTGCTGATAGGGTTAGCAGAATTATTTTATTCCCCACGCCAAAGAGAAATTGAAATATAGAGATTATAATTTCACAAAGTTGGAGTCCTTAGCTAATTACTCCAAAATGAAAAATGTGTTTGTAAATTTAATGCGTGTTGGGTCTGTAAAGCGGTGTAATGAGATTAGTAGTTGGCGTTTTGCTTAAGAGTTTGTAGCGCTCATGGCGTAGTAATTTAATATTAAAGGTTGAATATATCATCGTGGGGAAAACATAATTCATAAATAATAAACTTAAGTTTTGTTACAGTTTTGGTAATTGTAAAGCTTCCGTTTTAATAGAATAAACCTAAACTGTATGATACTGTTTTAGATGGTACTTTTGAAGTGGTTTTGAACATTTCAATTATACAATATCAAAACATTACTTTACTTTGACGGTATTCAAAATGTAATAATAATATATCATTAATGCATCAAAGTATGTGGCTTACTACAGTAATAATTGTGTTATAATTCAGTTTTATAGAAAATTAACTAGATATATTAATGTTGCCGAAGGATGGAGGCAGTGCGAAATGAAAATGTTCTTACTTAAATAAATTAACATTTGGCATTATTAATCGCTTATTCGCCCATTTTACTAAACGAAGCTCATTTTTACTTTCTCAGTGCTCGTGTAAAATTTTTCTAATTCGGTTTCCACCAGAAATAATTGTGTTAACATCACCTGAATATTCAGTGGAATGGTTAAACGAGTTCAGAACATCTCAAAAGCGAAAAATCGCAGCAAGCCTAAACTTTCAATTATTCCGTTAAGTTACCACCATTGTATGTGACAGTAAAGTGCTGCTTTACTGATTTTATCCCCCCAGTTGTTCCGCGATCTTCTCGGAAATGGCTGGTCGTTACCAGGTACTAGCTTGTAGACTCCAAGTATCTGGTCCTTAGCCCAAACACTTTGGCCCCTCAGGAGCCCTTGACCAATCCATACCACACAATGGCATATTCTTTAATACTAAATAGAGAGAGCAGATTCATTGCTCCCACTCTCTTCTGATACTCAGGTTCGTAGAAAAATTCTTAACAAAGCTCTACTTCTTAGTCAAACCAACCCTAGGGAAGTTCCAAAAGGGGGAAATTGGCAGATAGTGATAATCACTCCCTTGATTATTTGGATATAAAAAACGACCGGATGAACCGCGGAATGCCAAATTATATGAGTTAATAAAAACCATATAATATCACACACCCCCTTTTCAGTATATTTTTCCAATGCTCACATTCATTAACACTGACTGAGTGCATTTCTTCATCTATTGTTTTATTTGTTTCAACCCGTTTGAGATATTTTTTTTTACATGTTTTGGTCAATTTTCATGACTCTCCAATTATACGCGAAATAATTTAAAGCAAATACAATATATTCTTGTTGGCACACTCATTGAATTAATAAGTTAATTTCTTAAATATTTTTTACCATTGATGCTGAAAAACATGAATTTTCTATAACTCTGGGATAAACTAAATCAGTGTTCTATCTGTGTTACATTCGAGTAAATTTGAAGCAGAGTTTAATGGGATAGGCCATGTAACAGGATCGTTATACTGGAAAGTATTTTCAGAAATGTTCCGTAGGTTTTCTTTGGAATTTATCACTGTTGAATTTTAAATTTCTAAATCATTATTTTTATTTTTTTGATATTTTTCATTTATACTTATATCAGGTGAATTCTCTAAAAAAATTTCACCTTCTTTTATAATCGTTATAAGAAGTTAGAATTAGGTGAAGATGAATTTGTTGACTATAGGAAGTTAGGTAAATAATTTGCACTTTTAGAAATATTTCTTTAATTTTACAGTTTTCTGTTTCAAATAATGTTTTAGAAGACATTTTGATAAATTAACAGGGACAGAAATTCCTATTTCTATGATTAAAAAAAAAAAAATTGAATTAACAAGTGTTACAAGAAATACACGTCACTTTCTCTTCATTCTATAAGAGCTAATTGCGATCTTGTCGAATGGATGCATATTTTGAGGTGATCGAGAAATTTAACAATAAAATATAAAACTTACCAATCAATCACAGACACTAGTGTTATAAATTTCAAGGTCAGGCACAATAAAACTGAAAGTAATATTTAACAATTTCAAAAACGTAACATAGAAAAACACAGAACAGACAAAGATGATCCTGTATAATTCCACATTAATGAACAAACACCTAAAATTTTAATCAATAAGAAGAAAGCTTTTTACCGTGAGAGTTTTTAAATTAGTTAATTGGTTTAGCCAATGCCAGTGTGCCGCGTCTTACCAATATATAACCTTCTGCGCACGATTTCACCACGCACACGGAATATTATGTACATTTTTTTATTTGTTTACTAGATTTTAATAATTCGAACTTGAATTAAAAACAGCTTTATACTATATTTTTAATTTAATTTCTTTGCGATCCATCCTATCTTAAATATTAAAAAAATAAAAACAATCGCCATAACGAATAGTGATGATTACTGTTATAAAACGAAGTCCCTGCTATCTAGCGGCAATTTTATTTTACTGTCAAAACTTCATTTTCCTACTCTACTTACTATGACTTTTTAATGAGAAATAAGACCCTACTTCCCTTTTTCAAAGTCGCCTCAATTTTGGCATCCCAGGCGGCTGCCCGGTCAGTCCGCATCTTATGGCTGACACTGTCTCAGAATTCTCTCAAAAATAACTTATTTCAGAAAAAGGTTTCAAATAAAAGTGATAAGTATTTTTTGTAAGGAGATAGCATATGAAATTTTAAGAAAATCATTAAAGCCAATTTCGATAAATTCGCAAAAATTGAAAAAAAAAAAATAACATTCTATAAAGTCGGACTTTCGGTTGATGGATTTAGACTGAAACTTTCGAGTCAGATACGGTGGTGATGTAACAAGCTTAACGATGTACCAAGTTTGGGCTTTCTGAGAGGTTTTTTGGTTTTTGGATATTTTGTTCACACACATTCACGCACACATATATATATATATTCGCTGAAAACATTTTTTTATACTCAAGACACCGCAGAATATATATTTCCGTTTAAAACTTCGGTTTCGAAAATTTGACACACAATACTCCATCTTACTTGGAATCAGAAAAACAAAATTTAAAAAAATCTGGTGTAATACATCTTGAAACTCGGAATTTTGGCAATCTATTTATTCCTAATTAATTTTGTTTGGATAGTAGAATTATTGTATAATTAACTATGATTTTTAGAGAAAAGCATAAAATAAAGAGAAAATAGAAAAACATATAAACCGATCCCCTCCCCCAAAAGATCTCTTAATTCACTTTACCAAAAGCGATGTTACAAATAAAAGTTATAGCTTTTTCCTATGTGTAGTTCACATTCCAAGTTTATAAAATATAGTTGCGAGTCGTTTTAGTGAAAATAGCAAAAAACTGAAAAAATACTTCTCAGTAAAAAACGCACTTCCGGTCATCCGATGTTTTTTTTCAAACTCGAAATTTTCAACAACATATTTTATTTTAATTATTATTATTTAGATGATAGAATTGTATAGAAAACTGAAATAACATTTTAAAAAGGAAAACCTAACCCCACCCTCTCTCTTAACCCTAAAAGTGCTCTTAAATGAATTTTCCTAGAGAAATATTTTATGTAAACGTTGTTAGATCTTTGTATGTGTAGTTGATATATAGCATGTTTTAAGAAAATCGTTGGAGCCATTTTTTGAGAAAATAGCAAAAAAAGTAAAAACTTCTAGTCAGTAAAGTGATACTTTCGGTTGAGAAAATCTTGATAAAAAAAATACATCCACACACACCCACACACAGAGCATTTGCTAAAAACTACTTTTTTGGACTCAGGGGGGGGACCTCAAAACGAATATTTCCGGTTAAAACTCGATATCGAAAATTTGTCACGTTACAATAATACTTCCTCTTACTGGGAGTAAGAGAAAGTAAAAGTGTATCAACTAATTATTTTTAAAAAAGCAAATCATGTTAAGCTAGATTATTATTATTATTGATCAGGTAATTGACAATAGTGTTTAACTTGGAATGTTGATTTAAAAAATAAAGAGAGTAGAGAGAGAGAGAGAGAGAGTGAGAGTGATGGATAGTGGGAGAGAATGAGACCAAAGTTCTAAACAGTTAGCAAAAGTTTGTGACTTGAGTCAACTTGTAAATTAAGACTCCCATTTAGTGTAGTATAACTTTCGGTTTCTTACTCCCATTCCTCCCCTGTTTGCCCTGTGAAAAGTCCACTATAGTTTTTCTTACACTTATTAAGCATTTTCTCTTACAGGTTTATTCATTAATTCTTTATTCTTTAATAAAGATGGCTGAAATAGATTTTTCTCAGTTTTCTCCCTTCCTCCCTTACTTTCTTTTATTCACTAAGAGGAAATAATGAGATCGTGTCAGATTTTCGAAATTGAGTTTCCAAAGGAAATAACATGTTTTTAGATCACCCGGGAGACGAAAAAAATGTTTTTAGCCAATATTCTGTATGTTAATATGTATCAGAGTGTGTATATGTATGGGTGTGAAATGTTATTGGTGTATTGAGTTTTCTGGTAGCTTGTGTGTTTGTAGTAGTAGTAGTAGTTGGTGTAGCACGAGCTGTTTAGTAAAGGGGCTTGTAAGTACAGTGCAGTCTCGATTATCCGTCACGTTCGGGACCAGACGGTTGTCGGATAAGAGAATAGACGGTTAACAGAAAAACAAGGTTGGAGAATTTATATTTTATTATTTTTTTTAAAAACATTCCACTCTGCTTTGTATACGGGGTTGCGACTGTCACGGAAACCGAGTCAGCATTAAAAAGTTTTTTTTTTGTATTTTTTTGATTTGTTGCATGCTTTTTTCTAATCTTTGATTTTATTCTTGTGAGGGTTTGAAGAAACTCATCATTGTTGACTGTTTTTTAGAATTCCTCACTTTCTTGGCTGCAAGAACTTGCAGTTTCCTTAAAAGTAAATTTGATGTACTATCGCAGTCTTCTTGGTGTTCGTACAATTCAATAAATTTGGAAATCGAAATTTCGGCCTCGGTGTTAGTAATTTTTGAAATTATTATTGGCCGCTATTATTTTCATCAGTTGGATGCAAATTTGCAATTATTTCGTCATCACTCAAAATAGATTTTGGAAAATCCAGAAATTATATTGCGCCCGCGCCGTGTACAATAAAGAGTAAATAATATGTACATAATGTGTGGGCACATACACCGTGACGGATAAAATAGTGACGGATAATCGAGACTGCACTGTATATATGTTTAAGAGAGAAGTATTAGTAATAATCAAGAGAGCACCACTGTTTTTTTTTTAAATAAATATATTATTCTCTAAGCAAATTTAAGTACGTACTTTACAATATCACCACTATATCTTAATAAATCAGATGTTCAGATGTTTATCTAGAATAAAGGCAAATCACTATCACTGGCACTGAGTTTAAGAAAGCGATTCCTGAAGCAAGTGTTCTATCTTGAATGTCCGTTTTTAGACTGTCTTGAAGGAATGTCTTCTAATTGTTCGTTCAAATCTTCCCCTGTGAGAAGAAAGGGTAGACAATGCTAACAATGTTCATGAACTCTTCCTGTAACTGTACTTCTTCTACCTGGGTTACCCTTTTGCCAACAAGCTCGCATTTTTCTCATAATTTTCTTCAATTAAAATAGATACAATTTCTTGCATCCATCACAGGTGTATGAAAAAGATATCTTAAAAAAAACAAAAAAAAAACAGCAGGAATCTGAAACTTGATATTGCGTTCACCACCATATTCTCATATGAAGGAAGGTTTCATAAATATCCATCAGTCAGAGTGTGACTTTACTAAATAGTTTTCAAAATGATTTTTTTTTTGCGATTTTCTTGAAAATGGTTCCAAAGATATTCTTTAAACTTCGTATATAATCTAAATACATAAAATCTTAATCATTTTTGTTTAAAACTTTTTCTATAGAGGTTCTGTGGAAACGTCCAGCTTTTCTATAAAGTATTAACTGTTTCAATTCATTGTATAATTCTACCACCCTAAATATTAATATACATTAAAAGCATTGCTAAAATTCCATATTTGTAGAATATCGGCTAACCGGAAGTGCATTTTTACAGAATAGTTTTTTTTGAGTTTTTATATAATTATCTCGAAAATGGCTGCAAAGATTTTTCTTTAAACATGGACTGCTGTCAGCGTGGATATAAACCTCATCAATTTTATTTGAATCATTTTCAAAAATGAAATAAAAATATTTTAGATAGTTTTGCGGAATTCATGGCGTAAAATTTCAAATATATGGAGTTGGTCCAATGTTATTGAAGCCCTCTTCTGGAGATAATGTAATCACTTTTCTACTTACCTGAATTATTAGATTTGTACCCCCCACTACTTCTAACTTTATGTGAGGGATAAATGAGCCAAATTTGAAGTGTAATGAAAATTTTGTCATTCTGCCAATATAATCGTACATTGTACAATTTTATATATTTATATAATTGTTTTAACAGGAGTCGTATGAGTGTTTCACACTTTTTCTTTTCTTTTTTTTTAGTGTAAGGGAAATATTTTAGTTTTACGAGATTTCTACATGGAATTTTCACTGGAGATATTTTGAAAGAATCTTGAGTTCGAAAACGATGTTTTTTTTTTTTTTTTGGAAACTAATGCTAAAATTGAGCTTTACTCAAAGAATTTCTTAGTGTAAAGAGCGAGGGAGGAAGAGAGAGAGAGAGTGAGAATTTTTATTTACAAGTTTTATGTAATAATTTGTATATATGTTACGCTCAAAGACCAAAAATGCTCATTGAGCGAAAAAACAGCTTACAACGCGTTGTGGTCACTGTAAAACATCCACATCGCGAAATTCATGTTATGGCTCTTATGAAAACGCTCACGACGCGTTGTGGCAATCACAGAAAGACCACATAGCAGTTCGTGTCGTGGCTATCATGCTATACGACCACAACGCATTGTGGCAATGAAGAAAAGCCATGACACGTTCTGAGCACCAGTTGGTGCAACCATATCACGACGGACAGGTTGTAACTTGTCGGCTTGAGTACAACGACGCATTAAACCATCAGTAGAGTTGTTTATTCATTTCTTGTCTGTTTCTGAGGGTGAACGTATATCAGTGCTAACCATGACCAATAAAAAAGAATTGTTTTATGATAAATTACGTGAGTTTGTGGAAAGAAGCACTGATCGCAGTTTTATCATGAGTACAGAAAAATATGAAATGTTACTTAATGAAACAAAAAAACTCAGCTTATTAAAAAAAACAAGCAGTCTCTAGCTTCAAAACAGTATCGTCATCTTAAACGATATGATGTCTTAAAAATTGGTGGCACTAAAAAGTTGGTTGAAGCTGATCTAATTCAAAATTTCCTTATGACAATACGCCATGCAGCAGCTTTCAATTTTTAGCAGCAGAAAGAGCTGCTAAGGACTTGTCTGTCTGGTACTTAAATATTTCCTAAGGATATCTACCAAAAAGTTTCGAGACTAGTAGGACCCATATCGCAAATCACTGCGCGTCGTATTCTAATATGGTTCCATACGCGTCATGGCTTTTTTTCATTGCCACAATGCATTGTGGTTGTATAGCATGATAGCCACGACATGAATTTCGCTATGTGGTCTTTCTGTGATTGCCACAACGCGTCGTGAGCGTTTTCATAAAAGCCATAACACGAATTTCGCGATGTGGATGTTTTACAGTGATCATAACGCGTTGTGAGCTGTTTTTCGCTCAATGAGAATTTCGGTCTTTGAGCGAAATATATACACACATAAATTCCCTCTCACTTTTATTTATAACGTCATTCCAGGAACTTTCTTTCTTTCTTTGGGAGTTCTAAGGGAAACGTGAAGTTAAGCTTCTTTGCTGTAAAGTACCACTTCAGTGTAATGTATGGTTTACACAACTATATAGTATTAGGGCACATTATTAGAAGCATCGCTAGAATATCAAATTTAGATTTTTTTTTTTAAATTTTTTATTCGGTAAAAGGTTCAAACCATTTTCTTAAATATTGAAATAAATGCTAACTGAACAGGTGTCACTTTTATTAAAAACTTTTTTGCAGAAACTTTGATTTTAGGTGAATTATAGTTTGAGTTAAGCCTTAAAAAAAATTAAATTGGCATGCCCATCAGTTCTGGGCTTTGATCAAGGCTTTGCTGTCTACAGGTTGGGGGGACATATTCATTAACTTATCTCAAAACTAAAATGTGTAAGGTTAGTTTTTATCTACCATCTCTATAATTAAAATCTATACAATTTATTAAAAATGCAAGTTTAACAGAAAATTTATCAATTTCAATTGTAATAATTGGAGTAATAGAAAGTCTTATAGAGTGTTTCACAACAGATATATCGTATTTGTAATATCTTATTAAAAGGAGAAAAATAACAGTGAGTGAAAATGGAATGGAAATTGTGAAATGATGAAATTGTTTATAAAAACTTGAAGATATTTACTAATAATTTTTATTTAACAATGTAAAGAATTTTAAGATTTGTATACAAGGCACAAGTGGGGGGGAGATGTCCTTGAATAGGGAGATTTACATGAATATGTAATTAACATAGAGAAATATGTTTACTAGGCTAATATAAATTTGATCTTTGCAAACTGTTATCAACTAGTAAATAGATAAGGAGTGAGAGAGAGAGAGAGAGAGAGAAATAGTAGATAAATACATATTAAACTATCGTTAAAGTTAAATCCAATTTGCCAAATATCTACAAAGTTAGTAGAAGGACTTCAATTAAAGCCAACTATACTGACTGGTTAGGGCAGTAATAGGGACAACTTAAGGAGATCCTTTCACCAAATTACAACTTAGACGGAGAGAGAACTATATTACAAGCGGTAAGTTTATGTAGAGTGAACACTAAATTGAACATTTACTACAACTTATTTTATCATCCCATATTTAATATTCTCTGATGACGTTGGTTATATTCAATGAGGTAATGTTGAAAACAATTAAAATAAATCCACTTTAAAGACAATGGTCTAATGTTCTTAGATATCAAATTTTGAGAAAGATTTCTGAAACCTACCATTTATCTGTAATTGTCAATAGGCCGTTAACAATGATGTTCCTAATAATAAGCTAGATTAGGGCTTAAGGGGCTCATTATTGATCGTTTTAGAGATCTCTGGAAGTTTGAATGGAATCATTGGTCCTATAAATATAGGTACAAACCTTTATATAAACTATTTCACTTCTTTTAATAACGACATCACATAGTGCCATAATGTACATTGTAAGCAGCAAAAGAATAATAACAAACCAATAAAATCGATTTTCTCTTACACCAATTAATGCAATTTAATTAATACATTTTCTTTACAAATGCAAGTTTACAATGTTTAATTGGGCTGACCATAAAAATGGTGATCGGGAGTTTTACTTACTTTATGAAAAGCGCTCTATATTAAAAGCCAACAAAATTTAAGAACCTAACTTATATTTAACTTTCTTATTAAATTTAATAGTAACTGATAGGACACCCCAGAACTCTCTTCTCTTTTTGTTTTGGAAAATATTTCAATAATAATAATTTTTTTTTTAAATTTAAGGCGCGTCAACGTATTACATGGTCATTGGCGCCCGGAGCCTTTTCAGAATAATAATGCTTTATTTCAAAATAAATACAAAAATATATTCTTGACATTCTACGGCATGGTAAAGCTGTCTGCCGGAAGGATCGGGTAAGGAATACCCGGGCAATGTCCCGGCCTTGTCAGGAGGGTGTTGCAAAACCGTAGGCCTATATGGACATGCTTGCCGGTCCAAGTTCGGGCCAGTGACCATTCTAGTCCTTCAAGTAGGAGACTTGTTCTCTCTACATAATGGTACCACGGGATCGTAAGTCAGCCCGGCAGAGCTTGCTCTGCGCTCACGAGCTGAGGAACGGCCTCGAGGTGGTCGTAGTTAGCAGGGAAGATGGTAGATTTTTCCCGATGTTTCTTTATGCGGGTGTTGGTAGGTTTGCCCTCAAGGAATAGTTCCGCCTTCTCCCAATTCCTCACCAGCAGCATGTCTGCCGGAAGGAAAATGTTTCAGATAAAGGTGTAAGTTTTATCTGTATGCAGGTTTTAATGAAAATCGTTGTATTCGTTTTACCAAAAAACCGAAACTTTAAAGAACTCAAAAAATCTATTTGGTTAAGTCACACTTTTGGTTTACTCATTTGTTTCAAGTTTGGAATGCTATCACTAATATACTAATGTATATTAATATTACGTAGGTGGCAAAACCATACTATGTTCTGAAGTGGTACTTTATAAGGAAAGCATATAGGGGGGTTCTCTCAGAAAAAAAAACATTCAGTAAAGTCGATTTCCAGTCAGATGGTGGTAAACGAATACCAAAATTTGATGCGATTTTTCACCTTTGAAATTGTTCATAAAAACACACATGCATACAGATCATTCGCTTTATCCTAACTTGTTGGCACTCTCTCTCTCTCCAGAATGTAATCATTGTCTTCCTAATTGGGTTGGTAGGTTGGGCACATGTCCCTCCCCTACCCCCTATATATTAATGTTAGGAAATGTGAGCAAAATTTGAAATTTAAAGAAGATTTGTAATATATGTATTATATGTAAGGATAGCAGGACCATTGGCTAGAAACAGTTTTTTTCTAATTCAGGGGACCTCAAAATATGTATTATTTCCGGTGAGAACTCACTTTAGAAAATTTGATACTAATTGCAATTCTTTCTCTTTACAAGAAGTAAGAGAATGTAAAAATAATGTTGATGGATGAAAAACAAAATAAAAGAATTTCCTGTTAGAGGCCGTAATTAATATAAAAAAAGTTCTAGGAGACAACCTTGTTACTGAAATTGTAGGTGATGTATGATATCATGCAAATCCTCCTTAAATGTAAATCTTAATATTTTATTATCAAAAAAAAAAAAAAGTTTTCCTAATAATAGAACAAGAAACTTATAAAAGTTCTCTTAGAAATGTATATATTAACAGAGGCTCTGAACATTAATGAAAATCTATTCACTAGTAAGTTGTTCGTAGCTGGTGCTGAAAGATAATTTCAGTCTTTAATTAAAAGAAATTTAATTACTTTTTCAATAATAATAATAATAATGGAATGAATTTCAGTGGGTTACTGTCAAACATAATTTCCAACGAATAATATTCTGAAGGACGTTAAGAGAATGGGATGGAACAGAGTAACGAGTTGCTAGAAAAAAAAGCAATTATTTCTTTATAAAGCATTTTTAATTATAAACGACAGGTGATAAGGAACAAGCTTCCTCATCCACTCTTCTTCTACTATCTAGAGAAAGTGAGTAGATTTCTTTTTAAAAATTAATTTAACAAATAACTGCAACTACAAGAAGAAGAAGAAAAAACAACAGTTTTCGGAAAAATTAATTAATAGAAAGGAGGGGAAAAGAAAAACTACTTAAGGAGTCTCTTCTACTGTAAATTTCAACGTCCATTTCAAGAATTCTTCTTCAATTCATTTGTTATTAAACCACATTTATTGTGTGGCAAATTTACAACCAGCAATATAAGTGAACCCATCTATTGTTCGTCCTAAAGTTTAAAGTTCTTTTTTAATACGAAATAATACAAGTCTAATTGACACGCAAGAAGTCACTAGTTTCTGTGCCTTAAGTTGATATAAAATAGTCTACCTAACTAGCATGAGCAGTGTCTAGAGAACTAGCTTGTTTGAGAAACTACTGAAGAGGTTATCTGTTATCAATCATGTTTGTTTACGAAGTCGTGTATTAAAATTGGCTCTTAATTTATAAGATTCTGAAAAAATAAGAAAAAGTGCAAATACAGAGAAAGTATGTATTTTAATTCAAATCAAATGCTCCTTAAATGAGTGAAATCAAATGCCATCACATTCACCTTCCGCCGCATCACTCTCCTCCCAATTTGCTGTAATCCCAATTCCTGATCTACCCAACAATGTCATCCCGCTACCTTGGGTTGTTCATAGACAAGTGATTTAACTGGAATCCACAAACACGATTAAAAAGGATTGAACTTAACAAACGCTATCGGCTATTGAATAGATCTAATCTCTCTCTAGACAACAAACGACTGATATATACTCTATATTGAAACCTATGTGGCCGTACAGTATGTGGGGTTCAACTACGCGTTTCAATATTCATAGGCTACATTCCCTTCAATCAAAAATCCTTCGAACAATCGTTAAGGCCCCCTTCTATGTTTCCAACTTAACCATCGACAGAAACCTTGAAATTCCTTTTGTGTCCGTCTAGTTGCCAGAACCTAATATAAAAAATTCCATGAATCCCTGCAATCCCATTCTAATCCTTTAGTCCGTCGTTTATCATCCTTCACTATTCCAGATAACCCACCAAGGCGTTTAAAATGCCAATGGCCTCGTGATTTTCTTCGAAGTTTGCATCTGCGCGAGATTGTGTGCGGGCACACTTTAATGATTACTGTATGATCGTTGTTACTTTTAGCTTAAGAATCACTGGTGTAGCAATAAAAAAATACAAAAAAAATTACTTCAGTCGGAAAAAGTAATGGCTGTTTTTATTTCTGGTCACTTATGTTTAAAAATTGTCATTTATGTTTCACTCACTACTTTTGATTTAATTATTATATGGTTGCTGAAAAAGTAATATTATTCAGCACGGTGCGGCAATACGCGAGAAGAAGTTCTTGTTCTTCAGGTTAAAGAGAGAAAGAAAGAGAGATATCGAGATAGAGAGAGAGAGTATTGGACTTGAAACTACATTCTCAATATTAACATCATTTTCATATTTTTTTATATTCATAGATGTTAAGAACGAATTTTGTGCAGTAGCGGAAAAATTTAATATTCGACCCGCGAATAATATTTGTGACGGCCTCATAGAATTTGCTATCCTCGTTACACTCCATGTGTAATACACTCACACACTAAACTAAAGTGTAAAAAAGCATTACTTTACTTGTAAGTTTTTCTCAGTAATTCAGATTGGTTATTGTTATTCCAATAGCACAAAAAAAAATAAAATCTTAAAAATAAATATTATGTCACTTGTGAGAAAATGTAATGAATCTTCCATTTGTGATTAAAAATATAACTTCACTTATAACTTTTGATTTAATAATTGTCACATTATTACGCGATTGAAAATAATAATTTTCTACATTTAAAGGAATTAGATCAGATATGGTGTGACATTAGAAAAAGGGTTTATTTTTCATACTTTTGTAAAAAATTTAATTTTGTTTTATTTACAATAAATTCTCGCTTTTGAATGATTTTTTTTCTTCTTTATAAAAATTTTTATTTATTTTTTCCTCTTATAATAACTAGCTACCATCGCTTATAATCTATATGTATCACATTGTGTTTTTTATTGAAGTATTATTATTATTAATAATATTATTATTGCTCAAGCCAAGTAAGCGTCGACTACTGATGTCCACGACCCAGTCGGCCTTACTATATGGAGCCGAGATTTGGGCAAATGCTCTGAATAAGGAGGTCTACAGGAAGCGGATCGGTCATGTTCAAAGACTGAGCGCCCTACGGATCGCACTGTATCCAGCTATCTCCAGCTATTTTGGTTATTCCAAAGTGGTCCAGCCATTTTGCGCAGGAATGATAGATACCAATACATTTATTAGCCAAAGAGAGGCTATATACATACGGACTCAGAAAAGCAGTGCTCCGTAAGGAAGAAATAGATTGCACCCTGCAGTATTGGCAGGCAAACTGGGAAAGGAGTCCAGAGAGAGATGGACTTTGAAGCTTATTAAGCAGGTAAACCATGGCTGGAGAGGCGGTCTGTTCAGGTCAACTTTTATCTCACCCAGTTCTTAAGTGGACATGGATTTTTTAGATCATATCTCCATAGGATGGGAAAGGTGGCCTCTCCGTGTGGCGCTCCTGTCCAGAGGTGGTTGATGATATTTCCCTCACATTTTTTGTGTGCAGTAAATGGGTTACTCAGCGTGACCAGCTAGTAGAAAAGATAGAGGATTTCTGTCCGGACTCTACCATCAGTAAGATGATAGGCAAGGAGGAGACCTGGAACTGTGTGTCTGAGTTTGTTCACTCGGGTCTTCAGAAGAAGAAAGTATATTTAGATGAATAGGAAGAAAATAGGGCGCTATAAAGACCTGATCTGAAGTAGTGTGCTGAACAGTTCCAGACCAGTGTTCCGCAGATAGAGGAGGTGTTTTAGCCACTTGGAAGTCCCACACTTTGCGCATAAAGCGATTCACCTACCTCTTTGAAAAAAAAAGAAGAAATTATTATTATTATTATGAGTCACGAATGCAATGCCGTTGTTCGATTTGTAAAATCCGAGTACAATTAATTTCGCAGAAAATGGTTTTTCCAGTGAAAGTGTTGAGATTTATTTGATTTCAAATTTGCATAGAAAAGTTTAAAATAAATCATTGGAATAAATAAGACTTAAACAAAATTAAAAAAAAAAAAAACGGAAATTCTATTCAATAAAGTATTACTTCCGGTTAAGAGATTTTGACTGATAAATTCCTATTGAATGTGTGAGTATTACCCAAACGGAATAAGAAATTTGTAATCACTTTTAGCGATTACACACACGCAAACAGACTACAGATAGAGAATCAGAGAATTATACATCTCTACAAATCATTTCTACTTTTCTACTTAGCCTCAAAATATGAATGGAATTTGGAAAATTTGCACAAGAATTCCTTTTACAGAAGAAATATAGAGTAGAAAAAAAAAAAATCGACCATGCTCCATACCATGAATCAGATTTGGAAAGAATTCTATGCAAAAAAGGGCAAGTAGTAAATCTAGACAAGGTTGTAATAGAATGGAGCAAGTAAATAGGATTTGTGAACAAGAAATATGCGAGGTTATATGGTAGCTAAAGTTAACAGTAAGAACGATAACAGGTGACTAAATATAAATTGTGCGAACTCTAGAAGGAAGGAAGTGAAGAGAATGTGGCGACAAGCAATGTATACAACTAGTACATAAATATAACATGTACAATACAACAACAACAGCAACAACATTACAGTAGCCAACTCTGTACGGGCAGAGAGGCCAACTGTGACAACACAGAACACAACTGTGCTCGCTACACACTCCAGATACCACATGTCAGCTCATTTACTCACTTTGTTAAGTAATATTTAACCATATTTCTTCTAGTTATTCACAACACCTGTACATATAATTACCATGTTTAATTATGTTTATATGTGTATACAATTATTATTGCTTGTATATCAATTTATCTGATTATGTTCCTCTTATCTTGTTTTTTTTGCAAGTAATTGCAGTTAACGGCAATGTCTGAAACCTACAATTAAGAACTCCGGTTAATGAGGAATGTGTACCCAAGCCTCATCATCAAACAATGATCCCCAGATTTCTATTGTAGTAAACCCTTTCAAGCAGACCAGGATACAAAAGCGTAATATCAATTTTGAGCTACTTTGATTTTCTTTCTTGAGTTTCATTTTTAACATACAAAAGAGACCCATACTCCAAGGCGGATAAAATCCCAGTAAAAAACGCTTGCTTGAATATTTTATTCTTCAAAATATATACCTTCATTTTTTACTACTTTCACCCTAGTTTCAATTTGATGCGGTACCAGATTGGTTTTTAAGCTTCATAATTTTCCAAAAGCCGCTTTTTGCGAGACTGGAAAAGGACCATAATTAGATGATGCAATTTTGGGGCTATAGGCGGGGTAATGACAAACCGCTTACTCCCACCAGTTCTGCTAATTTTACTTGAGTTAAACGCGAAAAATGGGCGAGAGTGTTAACATGTTGCAGAATAGCTTTATTTAGATTAAAAAGGGATACTTTGCTTGAAAGCCATCTGCGCAATAATATAATAAAACACTTTCTTAACGAAAAATTTAAACTTTTTGGGATGCAGAGTGGAGAGGAGTTTTTGTTGGGTTGAATCGTGAAAATGATATAAGAGAAATGTATAGTGACTTAAAATGTGTATATTAATTACGTACCATGTCTGCAAGGACTTTACACCGTTAAACTAGCAAGGAGCGTGAAAATTCATTTTTTATAATATATTTACTTCTTTTTTTTATAATAAAAGTGACAGTAGCGTAATATATGTTGCAGGTAAGGCACGCCAAAATAGGTTACGGCTGTGTGTCACATCCTTGAATAACTTAAATGTGCAGGGTGTTTCTACTAAATTCATCTAAGTTTTTAAAGTGTTGTATAATCTAAGTTTTCAGGTGACGTTGCAGAAAAAAGATAAATAGACTTTAAGAGTATTGAGAACAGGAATTGGACCAAGTCTCCATTAAAAAAAACCTTTCAAAGACAAATAGTTTGTCTAAATTTGCAGTAATATTCCGATTTCCTGACGAGAGCCCATGCACTAATAACGAATAAATTCGAAATACTTAATGCGTTCATGAGGGTATTTATTTGTTTTGGGGCACAAGCGTCAGGTTTTACACGTTATGAAATTATTAAAAAAATTTAACTTGTTTTTTAGTAAAAACTTATTCCCAGTTCCTCTAGATTATTAATTCATCTAAATTTGCCATTTTTTATAGAAACATTTTTTTTTCATAACCTATATGAAAAAATCTGGTGTGAAACACTCACACAAATGTTATAGTTTGTGTACCAAATATAACGAAATTCGTCGAAAACTGAAAAAGCTGTTCAGTATAAGCGCACTTCCGGCTTACAATTTTCTTAAAACTTGGAATTTTGGCCATCTGTTTATTTCTAATTAATTTTGTTTGTATGATAGAATTGTATAATCAACTATGATACCACTTTAGGGGAAGCTGCAACCTCACCCCTCCCCTAAAACTGCCCTTACATGAATTTTTCCAGAGAAATGTCTTAAATAAAAGATGTAGATCTTTGCATTTTTATTTTGTATACAAAGTTTCAAGAAAATCGTCGGAGCCATTTTTGGAGAAAATCGCGAAAAAATGAAAGAATCATTTAGTAAAGTGTCAAAACAAACGCACTTCCGGTTATCTGATTTTTTTCAAACTCGGAATTTCAACAACATATTTAATTCTAATTAACATTATTTAGAAGTCAGAATTGTCTAATAAACTGAAATAGCACTTTAGATGGAAACCGAACCCCACCCCCTCCCCCCAAAAGTGCCCTTCAATGCATTTTTCCCGAGAAATGTTTCCAATAAAAAAGTTGTAGCTCTTTGGTATGTGTGTTTGTGTTTGAAGTTTAAAGAAAATCCCGGAAGCCATTTTTGACAAAATCGCAAAAAAGTAAAAAAAAAAACTAGTAAAGTGGTACTTCCGGTTGAGGAATATTGACACAATAACGCACGTTCAGATCCCATGGTGATACCTAACGTAATATCAAGTTTGAACTTTCTACGATTTTTCGTTTTTGAGCTATGCTGTTCACACACATACACACACACACAGACCATTTGCTAAAAACCACTTTTTTGGACTCAGGGGACCTCAAAACTTATATTTCCGGTGAAAACTCAATATCGAAAATTTGACACGATTACAGTACTTCCTTTACTAGGAGCAAGAGAAAATATTTTTTGTTCATTTATCACATATTAATAAATTTTTAAGTTTACGTGTTTCATCTACTTCCCAAAATTGTTACCGAGGAAAATAAGTTTGGGAGTGGGGGAGTGTATGCTTAATTAATTTTAGATTCTCCCATTGCTATTAAATCGAAGGGAAACATTTTGTAGGAGTAAGTATTGTACATATTGTAGGTCTGAATAAAATTTATAAATTATAATAGATTGCAGTAAGAGAAAGTTGTGTGAGTGTTTCAAAGGACTTTTTTTTAAACAAACAAATGCTACTTTTATAGCGGAGGGGTGGGCCCTTTTTTTTTGTAAAAGCGGCTAAGAGTGCACCTCTCGTGTATTTCTACATTTTGCGATATTCAACAACACAAAGTTCACGAAGTTCCTAAAATGGTTATATCTAAAACTCTTATTTGCAAATTAAGTTTTAATTACTTATAACTTCATGTTTTTAAAGTAATTTTCATAAATCTTTACTTCTTTTTTTTATACAAATGTTTTCATAATTTACTTTAATCTTCATATGAAATCATAAATACTTTTTGGTTTTATTGTTACTTGAAAACACTTTGCAAGCTGTTTCATATAGAACTGTAACAAGTTATTTTGTATTCAGTTATAGTTGTACAAAGCTGGGGCTTTCGTACTTTAGGTTAAACCTTTAGTGTGGTACTTACCTTTAAACTTGCTTATCTGTCTCTTTAAATGCTAAATTTGTAACTTTATCCATGTATATATAACTATATATATATATATTATATATATTGAGTTATATAGTTTCTATGTTAATAGTGAAACTTGTAAGTTAAATTTAGCCCTTACTATTAACTTGGTCTAGACTAGTTGCAAACATGAATCATATGTGTGCATGTTGGTGTAAGTGTTACCAAATTGATTGATCGATCTCTGCCTTATATTGCCTTATATATAATATAGCTTATATTGAAATATAGCTTTTTTTTTATTATTTTTTCTTAGCTACAAACTAGTGAAAACAAAGAACAGAGTGGATGTGTTCCAACTCGAAGTTATACAGGCTACAAAGTCACTTATAACAAAAAGAAATACCTGATGTGAAACACTCACACTACTTTCTCTTACTTGCAGGAGTACATAGTTATAATTAATAAACTTTCTACAAACTTGTAATTTTTATTAAATACACACATTTTTTGTCGATGGAAGAATCTATAATTAATAAAACAACGTTTTTGTGGGAAACGTGTTTTTCACTTTCAATTTTCAAAGCGAATTTTCTCCGACAATGGCTTCATGTATTTAGTTTAAACTTTGTATGCTGCCTCAATAAATATATGCCCTTCATTTTTATTTTTAACATTTTTCCAGGAAAATAGTTTTTTTTGGAGGGGGTTCTGAGGCAAGCTCCCCATTAAAGCAAAGATTCCCAAATTTATTTTGCCTATCCATCTCTCCCTAATATTATTTTGCCTTATAGTATTAAAGTATTAAGAGGTACATTACAAGCAGTGCTAGAATTCTAAATAGTTTAATTGGGTTTGCGAATTCACAGAAAAGGATGAGTTAAAAATTTACTCAGCGCTTCCCTGAAAGTGAACGAACGGAAAAATGCTGTGGAAAACGTGCGCTGCGCTATTTTATGCGTCTATATTTTTGTCTTCGTCAGTATGTTGTTGCACGTAAGATATTGTAACGCAGCCATTGATGCCATCTAGGAGAAAAAGCAGGTACCTCAAGTTCTCCTAGTGGTCGCTATGAAGCGCTGGCGGCGCTCTAGCTCTCTCTAGAAGAATCGAAAAAGTTCTAGACCTTTCTCCACCGGTATAAATAGTTGGACAACAGAGAGTCTAAGAGAGTTTTCTTGTTACAAACTAAGTATACGTTTGTGAAAAGCGTTTAAAAAGTGAACAAAGTGAACTTTTGTGGTTTAAACTGTGCAGTAATTATTATTAAGTGTTGTATTTATAATTTATTGTGTAAGACAATAAATTGTGTTTTTCTTATTGAAGTTTAGAGTATTTTATCTAAACGTACCCCCTTAAAACTGGTTGCAGTAGCTAGTTTAGAGGGAAAATCGTTACAATATGTTGTAGCTAAAAATTATGATTACTTTGATTAGCATCATTTTTAAATAATCACGATTAGTTTTTTTTTTTGAAATCAAGTTCTCTTATAAATATGGACGAGCTAAATAAAGGCCTAAAATTTTTGTGTTTTAAGATATTAAGGAGGCCGGGATGTGATAGGCTGATGTATGATTTCGTCCAAAAAAAAAAAAGTAAAGTTTTGGATTGATAAACTCGTCTGCCAACACTTTCTTGATAAGACCTGTCGGCATACTTGACGACTGATCTGTTAAAACTTACATTTTGTGTGTTTATTAGAAAACTAAAGTACCGTATCACCCACTACGGGCTTCCTTTGTTACATAGCAGATGAAACATAAGAAAAAAGGGTTTTTCACATTTTCTTATCGCTTTCTTTATTCTTTCACCGCCTCACCTTTCCTCCATTTTTTACCTGTATCGCCCCTGAATCGTTCCAGCGCTTCCTAGGGGGCGATATCGCCCTCTTTGGGAATCACTGCTTTATAGTATGACTTCAATACAATCTTCTATATTATATTCTAGATTCAAACTCGTGAAAATAAAAGAACAAAAACTATGTATGTTATTCCCTAATCGTATATACCCACGAGGATAAGGTAAAGTTAAGAGAGCCGATGCACATTTTAAAGTTATGCCCTATATTTAAAATATAGGAGATAAATAAAGAGGCAGTGCTTATAAAAGATATGTCAACTATCATTATCTACAAAAAAAATGTTATTTTTCGAAATAAAGACATTCTGTTCACTTCTGATCTCTCTGTCCTTCGACTAACTTGTATGACGCCACCTGGTGGTGAAGTAAAGTCTGCGTCTTTTCTCCTACCCCCTCATATCTCCTTATACCTTATTACCCTATATATAACTTCTTTTTGTATTAAAAAGATCCTATATAATCTTCATATTATAATCTGTATAATATTAAAGTATTAAGAGGCACATCCCTATACGCTGATGGTGTTGCTTTACACACATCATCATGGAGAATTGATACTATCACTAACAGACTTCATCTGCAATAGACAAACTGACAAAATACTGCACTAATGGAAAATGTAAATTAATCACGACAAAACAAACGCCATACTGTTTACTAAACGTAGACCTTTAATCAACAAACAAATTAAATTAAACGCAACAGTACTTTGATCCCCTGGACTAACAGCGTCATGTACCTCGGAATAACTCTGGACAACAAATTGAACTTCATGACCCACGTACAAGACAAAGTGAATCCTGGAAAAATGACTATAACACTACTCTTCCTGTTATTGTCACACGACTCAAAAATGACCACACAAAACAAACTCCTACTGTACAAAGTAGTCATCAGACCGATGTTACTTTACGCTTCCTCCGCCTGGAGCCTGACTAGTAGCAGTAACATCAAAAAAACTTCAGATATCCAGAACAAATTCCTAAGACTTGCGACTGACTCACCACGACACACCAAAATCGACCTACTTCACGTAAAATTTTCAGAACCCCAGTTTGTTCCTTTATCCAAAATCGTCTCTTGAAACTCCTCTCCACTCTGTCCATTGTCATCCTTAATCCACTCTGCCGCGAAATAGCCTCCTACGATCCCTGCATACATTACAGGCATAAAAGACTGAAACACATCCTTTCGTAATATTTTTCCTAAAGCAGTAGGATTTTCCCCTTTTTCCCTGCAATATCCTTTTTTGCCTTATCCCAAAATCACTATACAAACAATGTAGGAAGGTTATAATGTTAATGTACATTGGAACTTCTATTTGTTATTATTGTACATATTTGTAAATTTGTAATAAAGCTTTTATCTATCTATCTCAGAGGCACATTACAAGCAGTGCTAGAATTCTGAATAGTTTGATTGGGTTTGCGACTTTACAGAATCACTTTTCTAATGTTTTGGAATTTTCTAGAAAACTGCTATAGTAAACTATTGTTTAAAACATTTTTCCTCAGAAATTGATTTCTGAGAGATTTGTGACCTTAAATTTCAAACATTGTTGGAGTTTGTTTGGTTGTGTTGTCTTCTAGATCCAGCCACTTCCAATTACTGCCTGCTTTGGCTAGCTACATTTATCCCCACCACTCCTATACTTAAGTTGGCTCAACCACAACTATGAAGTAAAGTTTCAAACTTTATAAGATACAATATTTATAGTATAGAAAATCGCGAAAAACTTACATAAAAAAAAAACATTCAGTACGGTACCCCTAACTAATCCAAATCCATCAATTTTGCCAGAAAAATTTCTTGTCAGAGGCGGCGGTGTTACTGCCCCAAACGGAACCCAAGTTTGATCTTCTGGCGATTTTTCTTTTTTGAGATATTTTTCCAAAACAAGACATACACACGTACCGACTACAGACGAAGCACTTTTTTCGTCTCAAGAACACTCTGAGGAATTTCATCAGAAACATATAATATTGTTTTGTAAATGAAATTATACTTTATTAGAGTACAGAATTCAATAAATAAAAGAAATTGAATATTTAATTAAAAACACATTTGGTGCTAATTTTCAAATTGGGGGGGTAATACAGTTGACTTTGCCAGAGTTTACCAAAAAGAGAAGTTTACCAAACAAGCATATAATATAAGAGCGTAGGTTATATATATTGGTAATGGTGAAGTTCGTAAAGGTTTGGGCTGTTGAGTGGGAATGGGAGAGAATGGTTCATGGGCCATTATCATTATCGTCTACTGAGCTACTTGCTAACGAATACCCCCACCCACCACCGCCACCCGAGTTTCCTCGTAGCTTGCACACCTACTTCAGTATATATATATATATATATACACGCGCACACGTACACGCACGCTTGCGTTTAAATAGTCCAAACTTTCCAATTCAAAAGTAATTTGTACCTCTTCAAAGTCTATCAGTATATATCGAAACACTTGTAATGGAACACCCGTTAATTGTAAACTTCTTTACCTTCTTAATTGCACTTAATTAAAATACGATTAGACTAAACTAATTTTCGTACAAAAATTAGTTTAAGATTTTTTTTTTTTTCCTTTAAACTAGAGGTTTTATTTTTATCGCATTTCTCTGTTTGTCGTTTTCCAATATTTTTCAGACAATCTAATTAGTGAACCATTTTATTTCTCTGCTTTAGCTGAATGAAGTTAAAAGGGTGATATTAATCCTAGCATTGCGTAAGGTCGGCAACCTTTTTTTCTGTTTCCAGCCAAATTTTAACAAATCGAACAAACGGCATTGCGTTCCTGGTACTAATCCCTTCTAAAAAATTGAAAACAAGTCTTTCCTGAAGTAACCGCTCGACTTTCACTTATTGCATTTAATACTAAATTAAATAAACTGCTGCACTAAAGTTTTGCATAAAATTTCAAAATGATGTAATTTGAAGTTCAGTCTATTACCGGAATTTTTTTTTTTATACATTCGTTGTAAATGAACTCTGATCCAAGAAGAAATAAGAGACTAAACCATTTGTTTATGCCATTAAATGACTAATTCTCTGAACACTTGAAAACACAATAATAATAATAATAATAATAATAATAATAATAATAATAATACCAATACCAATACCAGTTCATCACTCTCACTGCTTGTGGTGATTTCTCTCTCCTACACATTTTTGTTAAGTTTTTTCCTATCAGTTCTTAATTTTTTTTTTTAATTTTTATTCTTAAACGTTCATGCCTCTTCATGAAAATTATTCGGATGAAATTGCAGTACGTGTGGTGACATTACATGAGGCAGGGCCAAATCAAGCAACAATTTGCTCAGAGACTACGAATGAACCAATCCATTGTCTCAAGAATTTTAGCACGCCATAGAAAGACTGGTGGCCTCTCTCTGCGGCAAGTTATAGGCCGCCCTAGAAGTACAACCCGGACAGATGAGTGATTTATTCAGCTGATTGTCTTACAAAACAGGTTTGCCACTAGTAATGAATTCCACATTTGATCGCTTCTGTTCGTGATGCCCACATTTCAAATAGGACAGTTACAAGAAGGTTGAATGAAGCCAACTTGACTTCCGGGAGAGGCGCTACTGGCCCTCTTCCTTCCAGAGCCTGTAGAGTTGCTAGACTTCAATATTCTCGTGCATGTCAAGTGCACAGTAGAAGAATGGAGACGTGTTTTATTTACAGACGAATCGAGATTCACTCTATTCTCTCCAGATGCAAGAATCAGAATGTGAAGCGACAAGGGGAGAGATATGCAGAGGCTAATTTCTCTCCAAACGGGAGTATTGGTGGAGCTGGGATTATGGTATGGGAGGCATAAGTTTTGGTGGGCAACAGACCTACACATTGTTGACACGTACATTTAAACGCCAAGGTATCTTCAGGAAATTAATCAGCAATATGTTATGCCGTTTGTCGGAAGAGTCTGTGATAATTTTTATTTATGCAAGATAACGCCACATGTCACATTGCTCAAGTTGTCCTGCAGTACCTACAAAATGTTGCAATTAATCGTTTGGTATTCCCACCGAGAAGTCCAGACCTAAATCCTATAGAGCACCTTTGGGTGCGACACTATTGGAATACGTCTCAGGCTTCGCCCGGATTGCCCTAGCTCTCTCTCATGGAGCTGTGTATAGCGATAGTTGAAGAATGGAATGGGATCTCACAAAAGATTGTTCAAAATCTCATTGCTTCAATGCCGAGGAGGCTTGGTGGGATTATCAGAGCAAGAGGAGGTGTCACAGAATATTTTTGACAAAAATACCAATTAAAAAATAACAAGAACTGTTTGTTTTGAATTTCCGATCACTTTTTTTTTTTTTACTTTGTTGAGCTTTTTTT